>VDFB02288754.1:0-196163 GCA_007258455.2 Sequoia sempervirens | reverse complement strand
CTCCCAAAATTGCATTTTGACAACTTTGTTTTTTGCATGACAACATTTTACATCTTTTGTAATTTTTGACTCCTAAATACAAATGACTCATAACACACCCTATTACATATTGAATGGTCTTTTTAGACCTTATTTAATGTAAACATACTATTTCTAACACTAAATGACCTCAACACCTACTCTTAACCTATTGACCACCATTGATGAACATCACATGCTTAGGTGCACCTGAACCATTCACCCCCACAGAAAAAGAACCCATGTCACATGAGTTGAGGTTTGTACCATGCTTCAACATTTCTCCTCTTTGTCATTCCCATCTCTTCAGGTTTGCAAACACTTTCCTCTGGTTCATACACAATGAACTTGTAATTTTCTCTACACACTTGACATTACTTGCACTTGAATGTGTCTTCATCTCTACCATCAGACCTAATGTCTACCCTTTTCCTATTCTTTGATCAAAACTTGATGATGTCTCTACCCTTATCCCTACAAATAAACTCTTATCAACATTACCTTGGATTGTCTTCTTCTTTATCTCATCTCCACGCTTATATTTGTCCTTAAGTCTTTGTGCACTTTGCCCCTTTACCTCTGTCATCAGACTTCCTTTCTTGTCATTTTTTTGTTCCATGATACTGTCCACTATTTTATTATACTTATTAATCAATGTACATGCAGTTCTTGTTAGTTTTGCAAACTTATCCTCAACTATAGGACACACTATGGTCCCCGCCAACACATTCTAATTCAAATTCATAGTGAACTTACCCTGCAAACCTGATTCAATCTTCTTATCTGCTATCTCTGTATTCTCATGCCTTAAACTATTTGCAACAATTATCTTTTTGTCTTCATTCACAATTTATGTAAACTCTTTCTTTCCACACATAATCACTTTTTCCTTACCCTTCACATCTTCCACCAAAGCAGTTAAAACAAACTTACACCCACATTTGACTATGGTATAGGTTTTCTTTCTACCATCATATATTGCACACCTATCATACTACCAATGTCTATCTAGGAGTAGGCGACAACAATCCATAGGAAGAATATCACAAACTACACTATCTTTATATCCCCGAATCTAGAATTCAACAACTGCTTTTTCATTGAACAACAAAAACTGCCCATAACTCAACCATGACACTTTATAAGGCAATTCATGAGGAACTCTTTGCAAATTTAACTTGTTTACCATCTCACTAGACACCATATTCTTTGTGGATCCAAAATCAATAAAAATTTTGCATACCTTATTTTTGCACTTACATGTAGTCTTGAAGAGGCTCTTTCTTTGCAATGGTTCTACCTCCTTTGTTGCATTCAACACAGTCTTCCTCATCATCAACAATTCCCCTATTTCAAGAGTAGCTCTCAAACTTGTAGGATGATTACTCTCACATTCCTCTTCTTGAATGATTTGTTTCCTCCTATCAATCCTCTTTTCACCACTTGATGAACTACCAACTCTCTCAGGACATTTCCAAGATGGATGACCATATTCATTACAAGTATAACATCTCCCTACAAAATCATTAAAAAACATTCCACCACTAAACCTTCCTCTACCCCTAAAACCTCCTCTAGCATCAACACCTTACTCCTTACCTCTATTTTCTCCTTATTTTTCTTCCAATGGTTGCTTTGGTGTAGGGATTGTTCCTCTTTCTCTTGTACTAGTAGCACCTCTTCCTCTAACTAATTTCTCTTGCCTTCATTTAAGCTTTTCTTCCACCCTGATTGCTAATTGAAAAAACTCCTCAATAGAATTTGGGTTAGCATCAACAAGTTCATCTTGCATATTAAATCTCAAACCACCTAGATATCTAGCCACTTTCTCAACTTCATCTTCATCCCTTCTTGACCTTATGCTTCGTTTGTAAAATTCATCAGTGTATGAATTGACATCTAGATCTTTTTGTTTCAAACCCTGCAACTTCTTATACAATTGAACTTCATAATCCTTTGGAAGAAACTTACCTTTCAGTTTTTGCACCATCTTGTCCAAGAAGTAATCCTTAATTTTCCTTTCTTTCTTGTCTCTGCTTGTTCATAGTCCCACCATAAAAGAGCATGACCTTTGAGTTTTTTTTTTCCACCTTCACCATTTGCTCATCTGAAATGTCTTCACTTTCAAAGTAATTATCCATAGCAGCAATCCAATCAATCAATTCCTCTTAATTTAAATTACCACCATACATAGGAAGGTCAACTTTTACCTTCATTGAATCACCTTTCACTGCTTTGAGCATCTTTACCATCCTCTGGTCTTTAGGGTCTAATTCTTCATCAACATCTTCCTCTATTTCACTTTCTTCATTATCATCTCTCCTCTTCGTTGTCTCAAAGGCAGCGAGCCTTGCCAAAACTGTATTATGTGATTCCAAAAGCTTAGCATGCTTCTCCTTTAGATCCTGCAACTCTCTAGCAGCACCAACACCCTTCAAAGGCATCTTCACCAAACTTGACTTCTCACCTTCCAATCAATTTCTTCAAAACCTGTAAAATCAAACAAATCACCAACAAGAGACCTTGTCTTTGTGCTCTAATACCACTTGATGCAAGCAAGGTGGTTGACACTTGCTATCCGACACAAAACAACCTAATTAAAACAAGGAAATTTTCCCTTAATCACACAAACACCCAACTGTCCCTTAATACACCACTAGAGGCTTCTAGCCTTCAAAAATCAACAAATGTAGATATCTTTTGGAGAAGGTCGTACAAAGGCCTGGAAAACACCTTCAAAGACTCACAATAAAATCCAACACAACATACCAACAATTTCCAAGATGTTTCTTTAACACAAACTTGAAAACCAATAGGCTGCCATGCCTTAAGGCTACTCAATTAGCCCTAATTTCCAAAGGAACCACTTCTTAAACTCCTTGTTTTCATCAAAACTCACTTGACAAAGTTAAATTGTGATACAAAACCACAAATTCATCAATCACACCTCAGACACCTGACCTCTAGACAATAGTTCCACCAAACCCTCCAATTACATACAAAACCTAGGGTTTTATTGAATCTACCATCAACCGGGCTTATCAAACCTCAAAAATGTATCCAACAGTCTATTAGGTTTGTACATACTTCTAAAGCCCTTACAAGATCATTTCCATCAACAATTAGACAAATCCCTTCTCAAAACCACCATTTTCACAAGGAAAAATATAGTTACCAACCCTAGGGCTTCATTCCTTTTCACACAACTTGCTTCCCTCGTTGTCTAAAACATATGAACACCTAATATAACACATGACATGCTATTCCACTGAGAAACAGGTTAGAAAAATAGGTGGAATGGTTGGTACATCATTTAAATTACTATCAAACCCTTAACATTGTGATAACAAGCTGCTACAAAAAAATATTGAAAATCTCCCACAAATCTGAGTTTTAGACTCTCCAAATGGATTCATTGGAAAGTTAAAACATGCCATAATAGAATACCATGAGTTTAAAAACATTTTCTTGCTTTACGGGATCGTAAAGTAGTGGTAAAGTACAAAAACACAAAAAAAATTGTAGAAAAATGTTGTATTTTGTTTGGAAGTTCTTCAATATATCAAATGACAACCATTTTCAAACCTTTTGAGGCTTTATATAGACCTTACATTTGAATTCTAATCACTCCAATGTTCATAACTAAATTTTGAACTTCCTAGACCCTACATGTTCTCTCAAAATTGCATTTTGACAACTTTGTTTTTTGCATGACAACATTTTACATCTTTTGCAATTTTTGACTCCTAAATACAAATGACTCATAACACACCCTAATACATATTGAATGGTCTTTTTAGAACTATTTAATGTAAACATACTATTTCTAACACTAAATGACCTCAACACCTACTCTTGACCTATTGACCACCATTGATGAACATCACATGCTTAGGTGCACCTGCACCAAACTACATTCATAAAATCCAACTGTCCAACATTTCAAGTCCGCCATCTTGCCACTTAACCTACCCAACATGAGTTATATGTCCAAAAACAAAAATCATTTGATATAGTTCTATCACACCTAAATTTTGATACTTTCCAACCTCCTCTAAAATTAATTATTCAAGGAATTGTTGGAACATGTAAATCACACCTAATAAAAGCCATCAAAACTGCACTCATGAGCTCAGCCCAAAATGGCCAATCACCATTACTACTTCTTACACCTATAGGTATAGCAACATTCAACATAGAAGCATCAACAATCCACTCTTCCCTTTGAATACCTATCAAATATATGGACTCCCTACAAGGACAAACACTAGCAAGCTTCTAGGAAAAAATATAATTCATTAGGTACATACTAATAGATGAAATGAGCTTCATTGGACCCAAGTTGCTTCAATGCATTGACATGATATTTTTTAATATCATGCTCCAACTTAGCATTGACCTGTACAAAGCAATCTGGTTTCTTATCTTCAATACATATCTTTGCAACAAATGAAATGGTCACACTACATAGCCAACAAATGCTAGTCTTTGGAAACACCTGTTGCACTGTCAACTGCATAGAAAATTAGGGGCCACTAAGTTCAAATCTAAATGAACAAATTCAATCTAAGATTCTATTATGTGTTTAGAAAAAGTTAATGTTATGTTCAAATTTATGGGTGGAAACAAACCTTGTCAATGGTGCACTTGGGAAAATCAAAGCAATAGTCTACAATAATGTTAAGAATCTGCCTTCACTTCCATTGTTTGTTGTTGTTCAATTCAACAATTACATAGGCTATGCTTGGGACAACAATAATCCAAAAAATGTCCCTATCGCCCCATTAAGTCATGGTCGATGTCATCAAATCCCACTATAAATGGGATGGACCTTAACAATACACAAATCACAAGGCCTAACACTTGAAAAGGCAACAATTGACATCGACAGTGTGGACCAAAAAGGCCTAACATTGACAACTATTTCTAGAGTGTGTGAACTTGCAAGCTTGCACATCAAACCGGCTTTCACATTTGAATGATATGCATGTATGCAAAAAATCCCATATGTAGCTCGCTGAAAGCAAGAGGAAGCACACTTACTGGCATTATCAAATTGAAACTCCTAAACGAACACTCATACCAAAAACACCTGCAGGTTAGTTACTTCTATTTTATCATCTACATTTTTTTAGCTTCCAACTTGAAAACCCCACATTGCAGACTTAGTTACAAACTCCCTCAATTGATTAGTTACAATTTTACTATAGGTATGCAAATACATAAAAGAAAAAAAAAAATAGGACCAAACACTCATGCAACTCAACCATTTTATTGGCACTCAATGCTTATTAATTTCATCTATGTATGTTCATCTTAATCTATTGATGGATGTAATTGAATAATGATTGGTAAAAAAAAAATTTCCTATTATTTCTATTCCTTTCTTGATGGATTGTGTTTATATAAGAAACTACATTCACAAGTATTCACTTTGGAATAATGCATTAAATTATTTTTGGCATCCTGCGAGTTGTATTTGGTAACAATATATATCAAGTAACAATTTGTACGGGAACATGTATTCTATATATGCTAGAAAATAGGTTTGTCAAATGCCATTTTTTAAGTTTTACAAATAGTTGGGTATTTCCATGCCTAATATGTTTCATCTATGCATATATAAGGACATTTGTAAACTAGATTTGGGAAACTAATACTGCTTATGTGTACCATCTTTAAGGATTATATGTATCAAATCAAATCTCAAGTTGCATGGATCATATTTTAACAAGACTACTCATATTTCATGCATCTAGCACAAACAAGAATTCATTAATAAAATTGTTGGAAGTGAGATTGTTGTTATTTTCTTTAAATGAGGATATATATGATGTAAAAATGTTGTGTCTTACATGTTTCTATTGGTGTTATACATAATAAATATTGGGTTTAAAATCATTTCTTGTTTAGATCTGTAGATAAATGGTTTATCTATGCAATGTTTTTCCTTGCACAATTGAATATGGCAACAAAATTGTAAGAAGATAAATGATTTATATTATTCTTCACAAAAAGCTAAACAATACATATTTATTATTCACTGAAATGAGACAACTTGTTGTAGATATATGCATGCCAAATATCACTCCAAATGGGTGAATGAGAAATGATTGGGCTCTTTCAAAGAACAATATCTTCTCTTTTATATGTGCATATGTGCAAATACATTTTATTTTGGAAATGGCATTACTATAACCACACCTATAAACTATGAATCTTGCAACAATGATTTGAATATTCCAAAGGTTTATGCACTTCTTTAGATGGATCACAAAATTATTTGAATAAGATATACTCACAAAAATAGTTCTCATAAATATTTGAATAAGAGTTGTACTCTCCATTTCCGTGTTTAGTCATGATTGAATTTTTTTTGTGAAATTCACTATACTTTAAAACTAAAAGAAGGGTAAAAATTTATTCAAATCAAAATAAGGTAGTACAAAGCAAGGGAACTACATGCCCCTTTCAATCTCCACTAAGTGGTCCAACTTTTGAGAAAAAATTGGGGGTAATTGACCCCTTTCCACAATGTTCCAATCTTGCAAATGATCATAAGCCCATTTTTCCAAGCACTCCGCAACCCCATTCTATTCTCTAGGAATGGGATAGAAAGTAACAGATTCCAATGAAGCACACAAATTAAGAATCTATTTTATAATTACAGCCAAGTTCCAACTAAAATCCTCTAATTGTTTCCTTTTCAACAAAGTCACCAACACCTGAGAATCATATTCACAAATGAGTCATCTCCACCCAAGAGTGCAACCACACTCCAAAGCATATAAAATGGCTAGAGCCTCCATCACATTGTTAGTATACCAACCCTTATAAATAGAAAAGATGAACTCAATAGTCCCAAAACTATTATGCCCAACACCCCCAATACCAGCATTACCAAGATTTCCCCGAGAAGAACCATCTGTGTTGATTTTCAACACACCCTGAGTAGGAGGAGACCAACACCTCTCCCTATTTATCTTCCGAAGAGGATGTTGACATCTATTTCTCATGATCTGGTCAGCACCCTGAGTAGCAACCCTCTTAAGAGGAAGGTTGAGATGAGAGCAACTAGCAACATCTCTCAAATCCACACCCTCAGCCAAATAACACTTAGTCAAAATAGTTTCTCCCAAAGAATGAAGAAATTTCCACACAAATGTTGGACAACCAACTTCATATCTTGAAAAATCATGTGATTCCTCTCTAGCCAGATATGCCAGATAATAAAGTTCGGTCCAAAATCCCAAGCTACATGAAGAAAAGAAGTCTTAACAGGTGCCTTACCCCACTAGGCAAAGAACTTAGCAAAAGAAGAGACATGCTAACAATCTTGGTTCCACACACCCCACCAAAGGTGCCAAAACTCCCTAGAGAAGGAACATTGCAAGAAGAGATGATAGACACTCTCCTCACTATTACAACACAAAACACACATCGAGGGACCCTAGAACCCTCGCTTGCACAAGTTATCCCAAGTAAGACACTAGTTCTTGACCACCATCCACATAAAAAAATTGCACTTGGGCCAATAAAATTTGTTCCACACGTGCTTCCACCAAGGAACCTCAGTTTCCCCAAACATCTATCTAAACAACTTTCCATAACCTGCTAAAACAGAGTACTTACCAGATCAATCATTATTACTCCAAGCCAAGACATCCTGCCTCACCATGGAATTGCATTCATGTGATGCAAGAATCTGAGCCAGCTCTTTGCTATCCTCCTTTGACCCTCTTGGTGGCCAATCCAAGGAGTGCTTTCATTGAAGACTAGTAGTCAACCTGATATTCTGAATAGTCTTATAATGCTCAATCATATTCGAACCTGTCATAGTAAAATGGTCACAAAGAGGCTGGAGATGAGGGTAAGCGGAAAGAATAGAAGGATGACCATCCTAGGAATCCCACCAAAAAAGAGCTTGAGAACCTGTATGACAGATCCAAAAAATCCCCTTTTTAACCAACTGAGCCCCCGATTTAAGAGTATGTCAAATCATAGATCCCCTTCCTTTTAAAGGGAAATCAGGAACATCAAAAGTGCTAACATCCTTAAGATACTTGTGGGTGAAAATACAAGCCCAAAGTTGATTTTTACTAGTACACCAACACCAATATAACTTGGTTGCAAGAGCTTTCCCATTCAAAACAGCAGAACGTAAGCGAAAGCCCCTCTCTTTCTGTAGCATGCACATAGTTTCCCACTTAACAAGACTCCACTTAGTCGACTGCAAGTTACCATTCCAAAGAAATTATTGTGAGAGAGCATCAAATTCCCTTAGGAAATACAAAGGATTCACCTAAACAAAATTCCTGTAAATAGGGAGATCCTAGATAATATACTTCAGAAGAGTCGCCCTTACAGCAGTAGAAATCCAATGATGGGTCCAATGATTGACCTTACTGTGCAACTTATCATGCAAATTTTTCCAAGAAGACTTGGGCTTCCTACCAACAACAAGAGGTATTCCTAGATAGACAAAGGGAAGAGACCTAATCTGAAACCTCAAAATATTAGCAATCCACCGTTGAATAGCCTAATGAGTATTAAAAAAGAAGATAGACAACTTGTGCTCGTTGACTTTCTAACCTGAAGCAGCAAGGTAAATATCCAAAGCTTGCCTAAAATAAATAGCCTTTTGAAGGCAAGCCCTCCCCATAAAATAAGTTTCATCCACAAACTAAAGATGAGAGAGTTGTGGCAGCCCATTACCTCAACACCAACCTCAAGGATCATCCCTTGGGAAACCCACGACTTAAGAAATCTACCCAGACCCTCAGCCATAGTAATAAACAAATAAAGGGAGAGAGAATATCCTTGATGAAGGCCCCTAGAAGCCCTAAAAAGCTCAGAATGTTCTCCATACATAATAATAGAAAAAGAGGAAGAGGTAACACAAATCATATTCCAACTGACCCAATTTGGACTAAAACCAAAGCCTAAGAGAATTCTCTACAAAAAATGCCACTTAACTCTATCATAAGCTTTGGCCATGTCTAACTTCATGAAAATAGACTTATCCTTAGAAGTTTCCATAGAGTGAATGACTTCAGAGGCAACCACCACCCCATCCAGGATCTTTCTACCAGCCACAAAACTCCCTACTCCTTAGAGATCATAGAAGGAAGACAAACTTTGAGCCTCTCTGCAATCAATTTAGTAATAATTTTATGCATCACATTACAAAGAACAATAGGTTTAAAGAATTCTAGCTTATCTACACCTTCCTTTTTAGGAATGAGAACCAAAAAAGTAGAGTTCAAGGCTTGAAGCATCTGCTTATTTTGAAGATATTCCTGGGAAACCTCCAACAAATCTAAACTTATAATGTCCCAAAATTCCTGAAAAAATTTAACAGGAAAACCATCCGTACCTAGAGCTTTACTTTTATTCATTCCAAAAACAACCTCTTCCAATTTAGGTAAAGAAATTAGGTGGATGAGGAAATAATTCATCTCCTTAGAGATCAGGGAGGGAATGCAAGAAAGCATCAAATTCTCCTCATCTTCTGTAGGGGGTGAATCCTCAGAAAAAAAAAGAGCCAAATAAAATTGTCTAGCCTCGCAAGACAAAGCCTACAGAGAAGATATGTGGATCCCATCCACATTGACCAAAGAAGAGATAGAACTTCTATTACGACGAGCCTGCACAGAATGATGGAAGAAAGCAATATTTCTTTCCCTTCCTGAAGCCAATCAATCCGAGCCTTTTACTTCTAGAAAATCTCCTCCTGAATCTCCCACTCCACTACTCTTGCAACCTGGAATTTTGCTTGACCTAAAGCATCTGAGAAGCCAAAATCCTGAATTTGGTGAGTAATCACATCAAGGCGTGCATGAACATTCCTCTTCATAACCTTAAGCTTGCCAAAACTCATCCTATTCCATCTCTTAAGGTAAAATTTGGCATACTAAATTTTCTTAACAAAGGTTTACATAGTTGTACCATAAGTAGGGCTTCCCTCACGCCACCACTAGGCCATAAGATCATGCAAAGAAGACTCTCAAAGCCACATAAGCTAAAAATTAAAAGGAGGATTCTTGGGAACTGTAAAATAGGTTACTGAAAGTTGAATTGGCTAATGATCAGAACCCCTCCAATCAAGAATTTAAGAACTAGTAACCAATCTACCTCCCACCCAATAACATGATACAAGAAATCTATCCAGCCTTCCATAGATCACTTCCTCTCCACTCCATCTATTATTCCAAGTGAAAACCCCATTGGAAGGCTTAACATCAATTAAAGCTAGCAAATCCACATTCTCTTGAAAAAGATCAAAAGCAAGCCTAGGCCCAAGCAACCCTCCTCTTTTCTCCTCCAAGCTCAACACAGAATTAAAATCACCAGCTAAGACCCAAGGAAGATATGGAGTACAAGATCTAACATACCTTATATGAGCCTAAAGCCATATTTTTCCATGAATATTAGTCAAGGCATAAACATTAGTAACCAAAATGGTCTCACCTATTTCCAAAGTAGAGGCAACCATGGAAATAGTACAATGACCAAAAATCCACCAAAGTGGAGCAACCTTACTTGGGTCCCAAAAAAGAGAAAAGAAAGCTTATCTTCTTGAAAGGTTGAGTTACATAGGAAAGAAATTTGTGACAAGAAACCATAGTATCTTAAATTTTTGGGAAGGCTCTTGATGATTCAAGTGTATCCTAGCAGCAAATATCAACTGTTACGGTTACCACAATAGCCCTCTCCAATCTCACAACTATAGATGAAGTATATTTTTGTTTCTTGTTTTAAAATTTATGTTCCAATTAGAGACACCATCGAATTCAAAAAGAACAGTTGAATAGATTCATGAGGGCTTAAATTTTGACGTGATTTCTACTACTCATGCAACCAAAAATAGGAAGCTGAAAAGTACATTAAATTCTAGAAGTGCAAGCTATCATCTCAATTACCCATTATTGATGATCTATTTCTTTTGGATTACTGTTGGCTTGAGCCATGGCTGAGCGATGTATAAAAAAAATTGAATTGTAGACAAAAAAACTTGATTTCATAGATGAACCATGATATGTGGGATAGTGTCGTCCTCCATAAGATGCCCAAGTTTTTGTTTAGTTTAAATGAACAACACCCACTAGAAAAGCATATTGCACTTAAAAAAATTATTTCTCTCTAAAAGGAAATGAGTCATAAATATTTTGCAGGCACAATCTCCACAAAATAGACACTGAACAAAGAAGAGAGATGTTTTTTCTCTACTGAATAATTGAGTAAGCTTCAAGAAGATGAAACCCTTGCTATAATTTTCACAGGGACAAAAAAACAAAGGGCAACAAAACATGAAAAAGGAGATTAAACATCAAAATTGAAGAAAGAAAAATAAATAAGATGACATATAGGAAATGCATAAACATAATCTATTGATTTGTGTTAAAAACCAAACAATAAGCTATAAAAAAATACAATTAGATAATAAATATATAATGACATTTCAATATAGAGAAAAAATATATATCAATATTATATATTAAACTATGATATTGACCTCCAATAAGACAAAATATACATTCATTGAAATGTATACATGCAATATTAATAAATTGGATTATAAAATAGTGTATGGATATATAATATATATGCAGGCTCAGTTTTTCTTCTTAATTAAGTATGGCCATCTGAAAATTCATAGCAGCTTGCCCAGTGACCAACTCTACTTGTTTGTGCTTCTTACCACCTACTATTACTAGACTGCTTGCATTTGACACAAAGCTTTCATGAAGGTAATTTTTTTGGCAACTTTCATAGGTGTTGCTTGTTAATATTTATTATCTGAAATGGGTCTCACCATAAGGTTTTGTCCTCTAATATGGGTCATTCTTAATGCACCTATCAGCTTGTCCATTAAATATTATAGGGAAATTTCTAGTTAATATACTCAAAAAATAGAAATTCTTTTTCCAAACTGATCTTTTATACCTCTTCGGTATACCTATTGCACACTAAGGTGTGATTAGTGTATTCTCTATTTCAAATATGATAGATCCAAAGATCTTTAAATATGCATCATTCTTGGAGAGATGTGTCTCTTCCATGACACATGACTTAACATAAATTATAATTTTAAAACATTTTATCATTGGACTTTCCTTCTCACAACCTTCGCCAAAGGGGAGTTTTGGAACTGAGTATGGAACTTCATCAAAGATTAATTGAAAGTGGTTTTCTATTGAATATTTCAGTTAGATGTTGCTTGATAGACAGTATTGTGAAGGGTGACTCAAAGATTATTCCAGAGAAGCAACAATTGAATTGGCTAAAGGAAATGGCTGAGAATTGAAATTATACAGGAAAGGCACATGGATTTTCTCCACTTAATGGTCTTCACTGAGCTAGTGCAGTAATTATTACATTGGTTACTCAAAATTGGAAGACATTGGATGTCTTCTTAATATGCAGTTCATGCATACAAATTAAATGAACAGATCCAAATCATGTATTACATATTCTTATTTCATAATGTAGGAACAATTATGTGTTTATTTTTGACATGAGATGTAAAAGGAAAGAAGTGTAGAAGCATAAATAAAATGAGGAAAATATGCAAAATTTATAGATTGCATCTATAACTAAGGTCTTGTATGAATGTAACAAGGGGTAGATAGTAATCATTTCAATTTATACTCATTTTGCATGCCATTTATTACATAATGATGATATTAGGTATTTTCCACTATTGATTAGTTTGGCTTTATTCACTTTAGAATATTTGCATGATAAATATGGTGTTCAATTATCCTCTTCCTCTATTATTAACTTCCATTTAACTTATGACTAACTAATACAATATGTATAATACTTATTTTGTGATTTTCATAATTTGTGTGGTTCATAAAGTATGGATCATGGATGTTTTTAAAGTATGGATCATGGATGTTTTTAAAGTATGGATCATGGATGTTGAAATGTACAATGGTCCATAATATTTTCTTGAAGGACTTCCTCATTGTAAAATGTAATTGGTGGGTTAGGGGGAGAAAGGAAGAAGATGTATCATTAGATTCAATTATAAATAATTGCAAAAAATATATATTTGATGAATACCAGGAAAAACCAAAAGCTTTCCAAGTATTATGTGCATTTCATCAAGTTGTTTTTTTTCTTGTTGTAGTAGTTTAAGAAAATTTAATGAAATATTACTTGCAAAATTTTGAATGTTACTTCTAGGAAATCCATTTAAATTGATCAATGGAGATGGCTTAGTTAGTACAATGGGAGGACTATCGCTATTTGAGATTTCAATAATTTATTTGTAGTTTAATGAGAATTTTCCATACCTTAATGGAATACATTCAACAAAATATTAAACAATATAATTTTTTTACAATTATTTATAAGCATGAAATAATGCAAAAAATGTATTTATAATTGAAATGAAACTTTTTTTTGTGAGAAATTCATAGTGTTGGGTGCTATAAAGGAGACAATTCTCCTTACATTAAAATTACATTTCAGAACTTTTGAAATAATGTGTAATAAAGTTTCATTTCAAGATTATGTAAATAGTATATAATATTATAGTAGTATTATAACCTCTATTAACAATGAATAGTTGTAATTGTAATTGTTGGTTTACATAAATTAAATATTGTAACTTTATTTTTTACACTTTCAATTTGTCCTTAGCTCTCTTGAGTTGCTTCCCATGTTACATTTATGTGATTTATTCTTCAATAATTAGAGGCATAGGTATCTACAAATAGTTAGAGTTATTGCCATTACTGAAATTTATGTTTTTTTATTTACATAATAGAATATTACCATTATGCATTCCTATTAGTTGTGGTCCAATAATCAACAACACATTTTTGAAACAATTTAAGCAATATGTAATAGTATAGCTCTATTCTACTCTCTATTGTCTATCAATAATTGAACTTGCAACTATTATTTTAAAAATAAAATATTGTGATTTCATTTGTATACTTCCCCTATCCAATTAGTTCTACTGGGTTACTTTACATGTTACATTTCAATTACTTATTGCCTGACAATCAATAAAGTACATGCCTACAAATAGTAGGATTTATTACCACTAATTAAAATAAAAATACTTTTTTTACTCCAATAATCTTTTTTAAAGTATGGATCATGGATGTTGAAATGTACAATGGTCCATAATATTTTCTTGAAGGGATTCCTCCTTGTAAAATGCAATTGGTAGGTTAGGGGGAGAAAGGAAGAAGATGTATCATTAGATTCAATGTTTCCCACATAAGTATGACCATGTTGTACATCATCAAGTTCATTGTTATTGCCATGTGGCTCTACATTGTTTAGGTAATATGGAAATGGAATTGTGTCAATTTTTAAATGACTATTTAAGGGTCTGATTGATAGATTTTCATTATCATTAACCCCTCCAGCTTTGATTGCATTTTTGTCAATGAGGTCTTGTACCTTATGTTTAAGACCTATAAAAAAATTGAATATAATGATCTTTAATGTGATGATAGTTGCAAAATATTTGATCATTATATGCTTTAAGAAGTGATTCATTTGAACTAAGTGAATAAAGTTAAGGGAGTGTAAGTAAATTAACACTCAAAGTTTAAAGCAGATTGTCAATAGATTTTTGAAATTTAGTAAACTTTATAAAAGAAAAACTAGCTTAAATGAAGGAATATGAAGTGTTAGCAACTTGATGAACACTTTTTTGTCACATTTTTATGCTTAGAAAATAACTATTGATATTTAGAAGGGTGAGAAGTATCTTTGCTTGAAGATCCATTTTTGAACGCATTTTGTGCTAACAATTTGAACTCTACAATTTTCACATATGCACTTAAAACTATAAAAAAGAGTCAAGATATAATATTGAATTGACTTAAGTTGACCCTTTCTAAAAATGCTTCCAAATCAAAATCATGTAAAAAGATTATCATTTTTTAATATAAAGATTGAATGACCTAAACATTGATGCACTTATTTAATCTATAAACACATTCAAATAAATCAACAATTATAAATCTAAACCCATATTAAATTTATACTTATAAAATATTAAAAAGCAAAAAAAATCACTCACAAACATCTTACAAATATTGTTAAAAAAATTCTTTTATATTATTTAACACTATAAAAGCATACCAAGTGAATTAAGGCAAGAATCAAATGTAAGCTAGGTAATAGGATGCTTCCTTGAAAACCATAAAGGGACAAAAATGTAACTGATTTTAAAAAAAACTCATAAAAATACAACCTAACGGTTATTTTGAGCGCATATATCTTGCTTTTAGTTTTTGATTTGTTGAGATTCTACATTGTCTTTTTGAAGAGTGGTCATTTCTTCCTTTTTCACGAAAAAAACTTGGGTCATGCCATTCAGGTATGATTTGTATGCTACTTTTAATGCTAAAAATGGCAAATCAGTATATGCTAGTTTTAGCTGGTGGTGTTGATAGGGATAGTATTATTCAAGAGCCAATAGTGCCCCTGCTCAAGTATTTAAGAATTTTGGTGCAAGAGCACCATTGGTACAAAATTGTCAATTTAAATTGTTGAGGTCTAGGTTATAGATTTTTGATGAATTCTATTGAAAATAAGGTCACTAAGACCATTTGAGGTTGATATAAGTCATTTGTGCTAATGTTTATATGTCTAGGTGGTCGATCTTGCAAAGTGTGCAAGAAATGCAAAGTTATCAAATTGAAATAATGTAAGGTTGTAAAAGTGCATTTAGAGGAAGACCAACGGTCACCTCATTCAAATGTTAGCTTGGGAAGTTGAATTAGTTTGTATTTGGTAGGAAATAGTTTAAATACTTTGTTGAACTTGAATGAGAGGTAGTTGAAGCCATTTGAAAGATTGAAAGTTGAATAAAATTCAGCTTTGCTCCAAATTTTTGTATTTCTAGTTGTAGCAGCAGATTGTACAGTCCGTACAACATCTTTTTTATACAAATTTGTGGTGGTTTTTGTAGTATATTTTTCCTACCTTCATTTTAATCTAGCTTGAAGGCTCCACTTTAAATTTTGTGCATTTAAACACTAGTTTTCTCTAACCGGCCATAAACAGAGTTTTTTGAAAGTTTTGTAAGATTCAACATGTATTAACTCCATCCCACCTACTATGAATCTTGTAACTCAATGGAATGGATAGGAGACAGTAGCTTTTGGTGTGAGAATGGCTAATTTGTGTAGGGGAGGTCTGGAAATGAATTGGGTGTGAAGCCCTAAGAGTGGAATTTGAGTTTTTCCTCATGAAAAGAGAGGTTTTAGTGTGTCAAATTGAGTTTTTGAATTGGACAGCATAATTTTATGTTGGATTAAGCATAAGTAGGGTATTTTAGACTTTTTAAAGCAATTTTTAGGTTCTAGAAAGATTGGGAAGTGCCATTTCCAATAATCCCTAGGGTTTATAGGCTTAAAGAGAGGGTTTTATGGTTTGGTTAGTAAATGATTGAATCTCTAAGATCTAATGGTGGAATCTTAGCTTTGATTACATTTTTGTCAATGAGGTCTTGTACCTTATGTATAAGACCTACATTGTCTTTTTGAAGAGTGATCATTTCTTGCTTTTTCACGAAAAAAACTTGGGTCATGCCATTCAGGTATGATTTGTATGCTACTTTTAATGCTAAAAATGGTGGATCAGTATACGTTAGTTTTAGATGGTGGTGGTTATAGGGATAGTATTCTTCAAGAGCCAACAGTTCCCCTGCTCAAGTATTTAAGAATTTTGGTGTAGGAGCACCATTGGTACAAAATTGTCAATTTAAATTGTTGAGGTCTAGGTTATAGATTTTTGATGAATTCTATTGAAAATAAGGTCACTAAGACAATTTGAGGTTGTTATAAGTCATTTGTGTTAATGTTTAGATGTCTAGGTGGTCGAGTTTGCAAAGTGTGAAAGAAATGCAAAGTTGTCGAATTGAAATGATGTAAGGTTGTAAAAGTGCATTTAGAGGAAGACCAACGGTCACCTCATTCAAATGTTAGCTTGGGAAGTTGAATCAGTTTGTATTTGGTAGGAAATAGTTTAAATACTTTTTTGAACTCCAATGAGAGGCAGTTGAAGCCATTTGAAAGATTGAAAGTTGAATAAAATTCAATTTTGCTACAAATTTATGTATTTCCAATTGTAGCAGTAGATTGTACAGTTCGTACATCTTTTTTATTCAAATTTGTGGTGGTTTCTGTAGTATATTTTTTCTACCTTCATTTTAATCTAGCTTGAAGGCTCCACTTTAAATTTTGTGCATTTAAACACTAGTTTTCTCTAACCAGCCATAAACATAGTTTTTGAAAGTTTTCTAAGATTCAACATGTATTAACTCCATCCCACCTACTTTGAATCTTGTAACTCAATGGGATGGATAACAGACAGTAGGTTTTGGTGTGAGAATGGCTAATCTATGTAGGGGAGGTCTGGAAATGAATTGGGTGTGAAGCCTTAAGAGTGGAATTTGAGTTTTTCCTCATGAAAAGAGAGGTTTTAGTGTTTCAAATTGAGTTTTTCAATTGGACAGCATAATTTTATGTTGGATTAAGCATAAGTAGGGTATTTTATACTTTTTTGAGCAATTTTTAGGTTCTGGAAAGATTGGGAAGTGCCATTTTCAATAAGCCCTAGGGTTTCTAGGCTTAAAGAGAGGGTTTTATGGTTTGGTTAGTAAATTATTGAATCTCTAAGATCTAATGGTGGAATCTTAGGTTTTGACAGGTTTTAAGTGCTTCCCCATGGTTTCAAAAGTTTTGGACAAGTTTTGAAGGTGGTCCCTTTGGAAAAGAGGGCTAATTTAAGCCCTAAAAGGCGTAAAAAGTTTGATTGGAGCAATTAGTTACAAAATAACCCTTGGTGATTGTTTGATATGTTGTTATGCTCTATAATGGGTCCTTGATGTGAGTTGAGTTGTGAATTTAAAGGTTGTGTTTGTGTAGTTATACCCGATTTAGTGGAATTGTTATGCTACAAGGAAATAGTGTCTTGGTTGAGATAAAGTGAGTTTGAAGATTTGGTGATCTGATAGTGGTTTTGTTGATTGATTTTATGTTTGAGTGTGTGGAATTCCTCCCCCTATTGCATCAAATTTCCAATTTTTCTGAAGGGTATGCCAATCTGTGGGGCAGACAACACCAAAATGTTTTACAGGATGATTACTCCATTACAATCATAATAGATAGATCGTCCGGTACGACATCATTAGCAATGGAATTATTTTTTGTTTTGTATTGTTTAAGCATCTTTTATATGAATTTAATTGAATGGGATGATGGTTGATTGCAGGTAGTGGGTTCAATTCAAAAGAGGCTTACATGTATGACTTCTTCAACATTGTTGTTAAACTCTAGGCGGGATATACTGCAGGGATCATCACTTCATTCTATGTATGTATTTTTAAACCTATACATGCAAAATGGTTAAGTTGGACTATTTAAGGGGTTATATTGCAATTCTTGTTTTTCATCAATTTGAATGTGATGTGAGTTTTTAATGGGTGATTTGTAATGATCAGCTTTCGAACGACCAAGTTTTTGAAGGATGGCACAATGAAATAGACATAGAATTCTTGGGAACAATACCTAGAGAGTCATACAAATTTCAAACCAATATTTATGGAAATGGTACAGGAGATGAAAATCTCATTGGTAGAGAGCAACAATTTCATCTCTGGTTTGACCCAACTCAAGATTTCCACAACTACAGCATTCTCTGGATGCCTTCTCAAAACTTGTAATTTTTTTTCTCCTTGATAATCTCACAATAGAGCTGACAAAGCATTTACAAGCTAATATGCTAAGATTTGGGATTTCAATTATGAAGTGATAGAGGATTGTGTAACTTTGAAACAGGGTATACGAAGGTCACAGCAATCAGGAATCTTACATACTCATTGTGCCTCTACATTGAATGGTAAGTCTCATGTACATCTTTCTTGACCATTTTATTTGTGTCTATTTTTTGGTTGTGCTTGGTGTCCCTTTGTTTTGTTGACTTATGTTGGATGTCTACTATGACATTGGGAATTCCTTGTTTATTAGGCCTTGTTGTTGATTGTATGAACTTATTTCGCAATTCAAGCAGTGTTGGTGCTTGTTTGTTAGCTAGTTGTCTATAAAATTGTACAGTAGACATAAAATTCTCTATCCATAAAATTTCTATAAGAAGATCCAAATATTACAGCAAATTTGAGAAGTGTCTTTATCTATAAAATTTCAAGAAACTCCAAAAATTATAGTAAAAAAGAAAAACATCCATATGCGGGTTGTTTTTGAGCATGCCTAATTTCACTATCTTCTATTGAAAAAGAAAGGTAGAGAAGCGAGATAGATAGGTGTAGAGAGAGTGTTAGGGAGTGATGATGGAGAGGTAGGTAGAGAGGGATTAATGAAATAGAGAGTAAATAGGGAAGGAGAGGGAGAGGTATGGATGGAGAGAGTGGGAGGTGAGATATAGAGTAATAGAGAGAGAGTGGTAGGTTGTGATGGATGGAGAGCTAGGTAGAGGGAGAGGGGAGACATAGATAAGTATAGAGGGAGGGAGAGAGGGATGGATATGTAGTGAGGGAGAGATTAATAGAGAGTGGTGGAAGGAGAGGTAGGTAGAGAGAGGGAGAGAGGAGATAAAGATAAGTAGAGAGGGAAAGAGAGGTAGAGAGAGGAGAGATAGAGAGAAGTAGAGAGGGAATGAGGGAGGGAGGGAGAGAAAGGTGAGATAGAGAGGTGTAGAGAGAGAGTGGTAAGGTTTGATGGATGGAGAGGTAGGTAGAGAGACGGATTGGGAGATAGAGAGTAGATAGGGAAGAAGAGAGTTAGAGAGAAGTATGGAGGGAGAGAGAGGAAGGTGAGAAAGAGGTGAGGTAGAGAGTGTAGACACCTAAATTTGGACACTTAATTTATCCAAATTTATCCCTTTTCATCTAAACATCCCCTTATCCGCATTAGTTAAGTAATATCACTATTATTTAATTAATACCTCTAAATTTCTTCTAATCCCTTAGGTATCTAGTTAAATAATTAAATACCTTCCCCCTTTCATCAAATGAATTAAATAAATATGACATTTATTTAATTCCTCACATGTCCTCTCACCCACATGGGGACAAGGACCTCCTTTACGAGGAGATCTTGTCCAAATCCCAAGGTACTATGTAGTACCTCCATGTCATATACTCTCCTTCCAACTCACTTACACATCATCTTTCTCAAGCCACTTCACATACCAGATGTCAAGATGTGAGGGCTTGTAAGTTCTCAACTCACCATAGCCCTACATCTTGGCCATGTTGGTTTAATCTCAACCGTCCATTTCCCTAGAGAATGCAAAATTATCTATAAATACCTCCTATTTTCTCTCATTTTGGGAGGAGATCATTTATGCTAGCCAAACTCTTGCAAAATTTTCTCTTGAGCCATACTTATCCAAATTATTGTATTTGCATCTATTATCACCTATTTTTGATTCATCTTGCATTCATCTTGCATCTCTTGCCATCAAAGGAGCATACAATACATCAAAGATAGAAGCGCCAACCAAAGAATCGATTTGAGACAAGGTGAATCAACTTCATTTGTTATCTTTTCTTTGTTTTTGAATCCAACTAGGCCAATATTGAGGTGTAGGGTGTTCATAGTTGTTGTTTACACTCTTTTGTTTGCTGCTTGTTTTCTAACAAGTCGTTTGTCCATTTCTATCATCCATTTCTCCAATCAAATCTCCTCATTTTGAGCAGTCGTTTGTCCATTTCTATCATCCATTCCTCCAATCAAATCATCATTTTCCCCATCCAAATCCTATGAACTTAGTTTCAGGTTATTATCCAAATTGACCTAAGTGTCTAATCTGATCGTCATCATCAACATCCGCTAAGGATTGTCATCCATCCTAAGTTAATCATCATCGTCGGCCCAATCAATCCATTTTCAATCTCAAAGTGGATTCGGTGCCGCAATCATCCATTTATCCTTTAATCCGATCAATCAGTATCCTACGTCACCTAGGGTAATCTCTGAACAGGGTTTACAATCCCTTTCATCATCCTATCTGATCCATCAATTGATCTTATCAATCATCGATCGATCTTATCCAATCCAATCCAATCGCATCCCTAACCAATCACCTTCAACCTAATCAATCTACTTCCATCTCGAATTAGATTCGGTGTCGTAATCATCCTTTGATAATCAAATTTGATCGTCAGAATCAATCCCATTGCATCAGCCAATCATCCTAATTTGACCTTTAATCCAATCCTGATCTGAGCTTGACCTAAATCTTGACTTGAGCTTTGGTTTGTTTCCATCTGAAATCTTTAGTCCATCCTCTTTATCCTTTCATCATCATGAATCCTTATCCTCCATCAATTGTTTTCAAGGGAAACCCTAATTATGTCGACAACGATAATGAAAGTCTCGTCGATCAAGAAGAATACGGCATGGATCCCCTCGACACTGTGATTGCTAGTAAGCTTTCTCCACCCGCTTTCCAAAATCCAATCACCCCTTCGAGTTATCTTGTTATGTCTTCATTTATGCCTAATCATGCTCCTTATGCTACCTTTGACAAGGGATATCCATCACATCCATCATATCCTTCATCTACATCATCCTCTTATCCAACACCTGCATCCTCTTATCCTAGTCTGCCATCACAATACCCCTATCCTAATCCCCCATCCACATCCTCCTATCTCAATCCTTCATCTGCATATACCCACTACCCTAATCTTCCATACCAATCTGCCCACCCTAATCCTACATTCACACCTTCCTATCCTAATCCAACATCCACATCAACTTATCCTAATCTAACATCCACATCTTCTTATCCTAATCTGACATCCACATCTTCTTATCCTAATCTGACATCCACATTTCCCTATCTCAATCTGCCATCTCAATCTTCCCATCCTAATCCACCATTCCAATACCCTTACTACAATCCATCTTCCCATCCTAATTCACCATTCCAATATCCTTACCTTAACCCTCCCTCTAATCCCATTCCTCAATCTAATCCTAATACACCAATCCATAGCCCTAATCCCCTACCAATCCATAATCCTTCATCCACTCCTACCTCGCCATCCAAACCTAGAGTATGCAAGTTCCTCACTCAATAAATTATCCAAGGACTTATAACAAAGAAGACATCCCCCACTCCACACCTTGAAGTTGTGGAATCATGCCATTCCAACCCATCATCCACAATCATTAGTGATGAGACCCTTCTCCACCCAACACCTATCATTGATGATACCGCCCCTAGCACCACTCAAACCATCGAAACCATCACATCCTCTGAATCCACTGAGCCCCCATCTCCTACCATCACATCTACCGAATCCATTGAACACCCACCTCCTACTCTGAGAGCTGTCAAACCCATTAATGACACCCAAATTCAATCCACTTCTTCCACTCCTAGTGTCACTAAAATCCATTCCCATGAATGTTTTGAATCCTCCATCCCTCCATCTTTCCCACTTGAAGAGTCCCACCAAGACTCCATTATCATGCCTCCTGCACATGATGAGTCATGCCAAGAGCCTAATCCATAGCATGCCAACATATCCCCTTCTCCAGATCAAGATCCTACCATCCCATCTAGTCCTCCTCAAGATCAGAGTCCCCCATCCATTCCATCCCATGATCCCCTTGTCATTCAAGATTCCACCACTCCATCTCCATCACATGAGCCCACTACTACAAATCCAGATCCTATCATATCCCCTAATCCCTCTCCTGATACCACCCATCCAAATGTTGATATCCCATCATCTCCCTCTCATGATCCCCCATCATCATCTAAAATTGTTATCCCCACACTGCTTGCATATCCCCTTGCTACTCTCACATTCTTCCATGGCGGCCTCCTCGCAGAAGAAAAATATAGCGTATATACCACTCATCATCCTCCACCTAATAATGGACTTGCATCATGTGTTCAGAATAACATAAATCCTATCATGGCTCGCATGCTCAAGAAAATGAACTATCAAGGAAAAGGTCTAGGCCTTCATGAGCAAGGAATTTTAGAGCCCATCCAAGTCAAAGAAAAAATCTACATGCAAGGTCTTGGACCTATTTCCCAAGATTCACAATCTAAAAATGTTGGTACAACCTCTAGACGTCCCCAACGATCCTTTTCCAAAAGAAATGTCAGCTCTTCCCAATGCTCCTCCAGACAATATACTAACATCCCTCCTCCTCAATCGTATCACCTCAAAACAACCGTCCATATTCCTCCATCTGCTCCATCCATTTTGGGTCCTTACATCCCTCCATCTACCATCTCCCATCCTCCATCTACTCTGTCCATGTTTCCTCTAGGTCCTACGTCTATTCTAGGCCCCTATATCGTAAAATCACCTCCTCCATCTTGTCCTATTCATCCTTTCATCCATCCAACACCTATCCATGTTACCCATCATAAACATCCCACTTTCATGTCCCCTAATCAGGATCAACAAAGGCACATACCTACACATCCTCCATCCACATATAATCCTCATAATCTTACCTCTATCACTCCACATCATCCATCTCCTCGCACCCATCCCATCGCTATTAAAATCACTTTGGATGCTAAACCAAAAATGCATAAACCCAAACATCCACATGAATCTAAAGATCCCCATGTCCCCTCTAAAAGACATGGTGAAGAAATGAAAAATCAAATCCACAATCCAAATCAAATCCATCGGCCGCAAAGGCCCACCAAAGAAAAAATCAAAACCATGTGGATCCCAAAGAAAAAAGGTACAATACCTTTAAAATAAAAATCTGTAACAACATCCAAAGTTTCTAATCTGAAAGCTAATCATACACCCCCTTAATTTCCTAAATCTGTTTTGGGTCCTTATGTCCCAAAATTCATTATCCCCGCATTCTCCATCCATTAATCCTCTTATCTTTTCACATCCACCACAACATGTGCCAATGTTGGTCCTGAAAACATCTCCCCATCACATATCCACCCCATCATTCCATCCATACACTTTCCAACATCCCACCCATTACCCCACGTATCTCCCCCATCAAATCCCTCTAATTCATCCTCTTGCATAATCCATTTATCCTAATAAGGTTGTACCAACATCCAATAGTCAGTTCGAATAGGGGATCTTAATGCCTCATATAGAACTTGATGCTTGAGTCCTTCATCCATATCCTTATCGAATTTCTTCTAAATCCACTTATTTTCCTCCCTATCCTTATTCATTTCCTTCTGCGTGCTATCCAAAAAGTCAAAAAAATCTAAAAAGTCAAAAAATCAAAAAAAAAATCAAAAAAAAAAAAAAATTGTAAAGAGAAATAATTCGTCCAATGGTGAAAACTTGGAAAACAAGTGCCTTGGATAAGTACCATGATGAAAACCTAGAAAACAGGCATCATGCGTAAATCCCCATCTGCACTTGGGGGCAGCTTCCTGATATGCATTCCCTCCATCCACTATGCTTCCTGCTATGCACCCGTCTTCCTCTTATACATTCTTTTCATTCATCCCCTCCATCCTACCTATCTTACACATCTTGCTTGGCATATCTCATTTATCCCAATCCTTCCATCCTCCTTGTGATCTTGATAACGATAGGGGAAAACATATCAACATGCTTTGGACACCTCTCAGCATACATTCCCCTCATCCACATACTATCCTACTCCTCATTTACACTTGTCTACCTTCCTTATCCACCTATCATGCTACCTTCAATCTCCCTTCCTTATCCATGCATCATATCTTCATCCATCTCACTCCTTTATTTTCCTATCCTTATCTATTGCATCCTTCATGCCTCTTCGCACATGACATATCTAGAGTGGGGGCATCTATCTTCCTTGGTGATATAGTCCTTGGAGACATCATTCATTCCATCTGAGCAATCCCTTCCATTTCCCTATCCTCATCTCCTTATCGATATATCCATCTCCCCATCCTTATCTTTTATCCCTCCAAACAATCCTTATATCCATCTCCCCATTCCTATCTTCCTATCCATCCATCATAGCATCTCTTTTCATCTATCCATCTAGTCACCTTTTCCTCATCCAAATCCTTATCTTCCTATCCATCAATCCAACCAATCCTTTTCATCTCCCAATCCTCATCTCCTTCTCCTCATCCCATCTAATAATTCCTTGTCATTGGTCTCTAGCTATAGGCTACTCCCCACGCAATCCAATGCCATCTATCTTATCGTCATCACTTCGGCTTCTTTTACACATCTTGTCAATCTCCTATCCTTTCTCATCATTCATCTTTCCCCTTTTTTTGTCAGTCCTCTTGAATCCCCGACCCTACCTTGGGTACGGGTAGACTCACCCGGGCCCATGGGCGGACCCACTCTGGTCCATGGGCAGACCCGCCCCAGCTCAGGCGGACCCGCCCTAGTCCCCGGGCGGACCCGCCCTGATCCCTGGGCGAACCCACCCGAGCTCCCGGGAGGGCTCCCGCCGACTGCGGGCAGATCCGCCAAAGCTCCCTGGCGGACCCTCCCGGCTGTAGGTGGACCCACCCGAGTCTACGAGGGGCAGACCCGCCCCTATCCATGGGCGGACCTGCCCAAGCACAGGTGGACCCACCCGAGCATAGGCGGACTCGCCCCCGTACATGGGCGGACCTACCTGGGCGCGGACGGATCCGCTCTTCCATGGGACCCAAGCAAAGGTCCCTTTCTCCTCTAGTTATTTTTCCCACCCTCTATTTAGCCCTATTTTGGGGGCGTACCGAACTAATTTATCCATCTTGTCGTCCTCCCACTTCATCTTTGCTAATTGATTTTTATGCTGGAACTTCCGGAGGCCATAACCTTTGACTCGGGTGTCCGTTTGAGCTGAAATTTTATGGGTGGTTGCGTTATGAGGTGGCATGTGGATTTCCATTTAATTGACCCCATTTCGCCACATTTTTCGAGTCCTCAAACTTTCATCTTAACCCTCAAAATTGCAATTTAGTTATTTTTTTAGTTTTTGAAAAATTATTTTTGTCAATAACTCAGAATGCACGTCTCAAATTTGGGATGTTAGTTGGAAATTCATCCTATCTTAGTTTTGGGTATTTTTTGGAAAAAAATTGAACTCTCAAACGTATGACCGTGAAGTTTCCTAAAATGGCAAAATTTGACAATTTTTGAAAATTGCCAAATCTGAAAAAATTTGATTGTCAACACCTTACGTCCCTTAAACTTTAGAACTTGGTGTAGAATCAATCCCATCACATCCTCCAGGCTTGAATCCAACCCTAATCTAAGCTTTAATCTAATCCCAATCTAAGCTTAACCGAAACCCTAATCTGAGCTTTAGTCCAACTGCAGTCAAGATCTTTGGATATCGAAATAAATCTTAAGATCCCTCCCTCCATCTTCAATTTTATCCTATTCATCCATTCTAATCATCCGTTCACTCGTTCTGAGTAAACATTCATCTATTTTGAACCCTCATCTATCATCTCAAACATTTGTTTACTCATTCTGAGTAAACATTCATCCATTTCAAACCTCCTATCATTTTGAACTCTCATTCAACATCCCGGTCAATCATTTACTCGTTCCAAGTAATCTTTCATTTATTACAAACCTTCATCTTCTCATTCCAAGAATCATTCATCCATTGTGAGCAGTCGTTTACTCATTTTGAGTAGTCGTTCATCCCTCTCGATCATCTGTTTACTCGTTCTGAGTAATCTTTCATCCTCCTCTCGTTTTGAGCTTTGTGTAGTCACCATCCTCCGATCCAATCCAACAGTTCTATCTTGTCTCATCATGTCAGTCCCATCATCTTATCCCCTTATCTAGGGTTATCTCATCATCCTTCATCCATTTTCTATCATTGGTCTTTCGTCGAACTATGTTGCCCCTGCGCTTTCACGTAGGCAAGGTTGATCATTTGATCTTCCCCTGGGGATTTGTCTGTCTGCTCTTTTATCATCCATCATCGATCTTCATTGAAAACTTTTCTCCTTTTCTCCATCCTATCTTTCTCATCCATTGAAGTCTCCATCATGGTTTGTCGTCAGCCTTTTATCGAACTACAAGGGCTCTGCGCTTTCACGTAGGCAAGGCTAATCTCTGATCAACCCTCGAGCCCCTAGGTCTTTAGGGTGTGTCTGTCTTGTGTCATGTCTCTTGTTTCGTGTCATTGAGCTATTCCCTTATCTAGCTAGTTTTTAACAAACAAGATCCACTTGTATCATCAGATCCAATCGGTTTTGAATATCCCACATCATATCAATCTTTCAGTTTAATATCCATCATCAGTCTCAACAGGATGCATCCTTCCTAACAAGACCACATCAATCCCATCCATCCCCTTGATCCTATGGAAAAGGACGTTTGAAATTGATTGTGATATTTTGATGCTTTTGGCTTTTGTTTATCACTTGAGCTCCCTATCATCACTTGTCATGGTCGCCTTGATCCATCATATCTTGGTGTGCTTTGACTAGTCAACATAGGGGCGTATCTTGATCTTTTCTTTGTTGTTGTCTTCTCAGTTGTCCCACGTAGTACCCACCAAGATCCCTGAGGTCTTGTGTTATGTTGGGGCATCCTTGTGTGCTTGTGGTTATCCCAATACCTGGCCCAACCAAGGTCATCGTGACTTTGGGGTGTTGGGATAGCCTTCTTGTTTGTTGTATTTGTTTCATGCATTAGACACTAATCTGCCTTGGTCCTGTATACCTTGGTGTGTCGTGTATTCTGCTATAGCAAAAATTAGTGCTCGTAAAGATGGAAAATTTCATTTGGATTGCATTTCATCTCCATCCTCTCATCTCTCAAAATCCTCCCCATTCATCCTTCATCACTCTCCCCTCCCAATCTCCTGTCGCCTTTTCATCCTTTCTTACCCGTCACTTTGCACCATCTTCCTCATATACCCTTTGCATCATCTTCCTCCTATACCCCTTGCATCATCTCCTCCATTTCGAGAGCACACCCGTGTTCTCTTGAACCCACATGTCCTCTTGAGGGGGCATCCTTCATCCCTAATTTTCATCATTGTTTTCCCCTACTAGTCATTCCTTTGAATGACTGGGGCATCATTCTCAATCTAACCATCTTCTTCTAGGTTCTATGTTTTAATATTCTTTGAAATGATGCTACTTCGTAACACCATCTCAAAGAGGGGAAAAATGTAGACACCTAAATTTGGACACTTATTTATCCAAATTTATCCCTTTTCATCTAAACACCCCCTTATCCACATTAGTTAAGTAATATCACTATTATTTAATTAATACCTCTAAATTTCTTCTAATCCCTCAGGTATCTAGTTAAATAATTAAATACCTTCCCCCTTTCATCAAATGAATTAAATAAATATGATATTTATTAATTCCTCACATGTCCTCTCACCCACATGGGGACAAGGACCTCCTTTATGAGGAGATCTTTTCCAAATTCCAAGGTACTATGTAGTACCTCCATGTCATGTACTCTCCTTCCAACTCACTTACACATCATCTTTCTCAAGCCACTTCACATGCCACATGTCAAGATGTGAGGGCTTGTAAGTTCTCAACTCACCATAGCCCTACATCTTGGCCATGTTGGTTTAATCTCAACCGTCCATTTCCCTAGAGAATGAAAAATTATCTATAAATACCTCCTATTTTCTCTCATTTTGGGAGGAGATCATTTATGCTAGCCAAACTCTTGCACAATTTTCTCTTGAGCCATACTTAGCCAAATTCTTGCATTTGCATCCATTATCACCTATTTTCCATTCATCTTGCATTCATCTTGCATCTCTTTCCATCAAAGGAGCATACACTATTGTTGCACGATTTTCACCTGCAGCCTCAATCAGGCAAGCCAAATTGTGTTTCAGGTGTTCATAAAGGCCAAATGGGGAATTTGCATCAAGGGTTAGATCATGCACCTGAGGATATTTCACAAGGAGGTATGTTGGAAGGCATGCCTCAATCAGTTTTGGAGCAAAAGCTCATCAAAGAAGAAAGTCGGCAAGACCCTCCTGTTGTCTTGCCGACTGGCAGTGCATTCTACTTGGTTTAATACACTCATCGCTAGGACATTCGGGTCGCCATGAGTCTTCATGTGTCTCTCCGCTCGGAGGGAGGTCATGCCGATATTTTTTCACAAGGGTGGTGTTGGGGGGAATGAGTTGCTTCGAGATGATGTCTCTTCGACTGCATGAGGCCTCGGTGAAAGGAAGCATCATCGCTATAAAGTCTTGCCGACATGGCAGTCTCATCAAAAGAAATGATCGGCGTCGGGGAAAGCGGAATGCATTCGGCATGAGGTCTTGCCGACCCGACAAGGTCTCACCGAGTGGATATTTGGAATTGGTAAGACTTCTAGCCACAGGGTTGACTTCGACAAGATGTCTCGGCAAAAAGGGTGGTCTCTCCGAGAGGATTTGAGTTCGCCGTGACATCTCACTGACCAAACAATGTCTCCCTGAAATGAAGTGAGCTTTCGCCAAAACAAGAGGACCCTCGGTGTAATGTCTTGCTGACCCGGTAAGATCTCGCCGAAGCGGGATGCCTTCGGTGTATATGGGGGCTTTGCTAGAAGGTCTCACCGATGGGGTGAGGTCTCGCCGAAGTGAAGCGGCGTCAGCAAAGAAGTAGGAGCTCGGGGAGATGTTTTAGAGATTAACGGAGGTCTTGACGAAACAGAGTTGCCTTCGGCATGATGTCTTGCCGACCCGATGGGGTTTGGCTGAATGAAGTGAGCTCGCGGAGAGAAAGGCAGCTCACTATGAGGTCCTATCGAGAGAATTGTGTCTCACCGATAGGGAGCTGGCTGCAGTAGGACTCATCGCTGAGAGGAGAAGTTCGATAAGAAGTCTTTCCAACCCGATGGTGTCTCACCAAAGGATGAAGGGCTCGATGAAAGCTCTTGCTGACTGTCGAGTGTCCTGCCGATAGCTGGTACGAGGTGTACTTGCATCGGGGAGACACGATTAGTGTCTCACCGA
Source organism: Sequoia sempervirens (assembly GCA_007258455.2). Classification (NCBI taxonomy): domain Eukaryota; kingdom Viridiplantae; phylum Streptophyta; class Pinopsida; order Cupressales; family Cupressaceae; genus Sequoia; species Sequoia sempervirens. The sequence continues at coordinate 166,233 of VDFB02288754.1, read as the reverse complement.
CATGCGATTCTGATGAAGCAACCTTTGACCGTCTGGAATCTACATGGCATGAGCTCAACCAATCTGAAGGAATTAAAGGAAAACTATCATTCGTTTGACTGTTTGACTCCCCATGTGAATGAGACCAACAGAGCATAAATGATATGGACTTTTCCTGAGACCAAAGGCGATGGGGAAGCTCTGAGATCAATGGTGTCGAGATCTAAATGAAAAGTTTGAAGCTATTTGAAAGGGAAGTCAATCTACAGAAGGTTTTTGAGTAGGAAGAAGGCCAAATAAAAGAAGAAGCCGTCAGTCTCGGGGACAGCTATGAGGTCTATTGGAAAAAGGAAGATCGATATTAATGGTAAAGCTCTAGGGGCATTCAAGGTAGCTCTTCAAGGAAGTTTGAGAGTGGACATGGGGGCCAGAAGTAAATGTTGTGGTTGCAAAAGAATTTGAAGACTTCTCCTGAGGGTGATCTTTCACACCGACAAGGACACGGGGATGCACATTGAATGCATTGGCTTTATTTCCAAAAGATCTGAGGGTCGACCTTTCTAAAAAACTAATGTTTTTTGTAAACCCAAAAAAGAAAGGAGTCGATACTTTTGGTTTTGGTATATATGGCATTTTTTCCTCTTTTGTAGGGAGTTGTTACTTGCATATTTTCTGCTTTGTGACTTCTAAGAGTCCTTAGAGGAGAAAACTGAGTTTTGTAACTCATTTATAGACATTGTATGTACAGTTTCACCTTTGGAGATCAATAAAGAAAGCAACTTCTTCCTTCTCAGTTATCTATTTCATTGAGTGTGTTGAATGATTGATAAATTTAAATGTGAGTTTCTCTTATTCCTTGTTAATTTTCTCGTTAATAGCACTTTTAAGCAGAAGAGATGTGTATATTGCAGGTTATAGGTTATGTTAGTGATGCAAACAGTTTTAGTTGTGAGGAGAATTTATCATCCTTCTAGGATTGTATGTATCGTAGCTTTCTTATAAAACATTTATGCAATATCATATGAGTATTGAGTTGTGCATGTCAGCTTTTACTAGTTGATTGAAAATTATGTGTTAAGAAGTTGTTCATGTTTGAACAAGTTTTGGTGTATCACCATAGAAGTAGTTTCCAATTTATGTATTCCTTCTCCCTTTACCTCACAAAGATTAGTAGTTTAGGTAATAACACAAAGGAAGTCGGCCTTCTCTAGAGGTTGACCTCTGTTTACAAGAAACCCACATCTTTAGAGGTCTTCCCATGTTGCAATTGGATTGTTGAATTTTATATTCAACAGGGTGCAAAATTCAAGTGATAACAGTTTTGACATGCCTGGTGGGACCGAGTTAGAAGTAAAATTCCTAGGCCTTGCTATTTTGATGTGCTGACAGTGAGCTGATAGCCTTTTAGAGGTCATTTTTAAGCATATCTGGCGACTCTGCATGGAGGAAAGGATCAATGTGTTTATTTATATGAGAAAAATAGAAACTAGAAGTTCAAAAGTTGTAGATTTTTTACATTTATCTCCTCCAAGAAGAAGAAGGAGAACTCTCAGAAGGACTGTTCCTTCTCCTAGAGTTCAGTCGACACCACCTGTGTTAGTAACAAGGCACTATTTTCATACGAAAGGAGAAGAAGAAGAGACCTTCTAGCTAGGTGTTTAGCATCTCCTACTCTTAGAATAGAACTTTCTGCCTCCTCATTTGGGGCTTTCAATTGTTCAACAAAAAGTATTTTTGCTACAGCAAATAATCTTCAACCAAGTTCAAGTTCTGCTTCAACAAGCATACCAACGCATTCCAACTCAATGGAAGCTCCAAGGGCCTTTACTTTCGTACCATTCAACCAGAGTAGTCCCCTTAATCTAGCGCAACATGATGATATTCCATTAGCAGTGTTAAAAGGGTTACCAGAGTTTACTGGAGAAGGACAAGTGACACTTCTCGAACATATCAGGGATGTGGCGGCATTGTGCAATGTGCATCATGTGACACAGAAAAATGTAGCTGTGAGATTTTTGGTTGCATCTTTCAAGAAGAAGGCATTGGAATGGTTTAGAAGCTTGCCAATTGGTTCTATAAGCACATGGGATGAGCTTGGTGATGAATTTACCAAATTTTTTGAGGAAAAATCTGATCACCTATCTTTGGTAGAGCAGTTAACAACCATAAAAAGAGCCCCCCAAGAACAAATGGCGGAATTCAATATCTGATTTCAAAAGACTTAGAACAAAATACCTGCTATGGTAAGGCCTTCTGCTGATTATGCATTTTTATACTATTTGAAAAGCTTGAATAGTGATATCCCAGTCATGATACAATCCATGGGGGGTATTTCTTTACCTCAGGCTTATAGCATAGCTATTAAGGTAGAATATAACCTCATTCAAGTAGGCAAGTTAGCACCTAGGCCACCTATGCCCTATTTCCCTAAAATTCAATCAAATATGCCATTGCAAATGCCATCTTTAGCCCCTTTACCTGCTTTTCCAAAATTACCTATTGTTGTGAGCCAAGGAGGATCAACTGCAGGACCATCAAGTGAATTGCAAGAGATTAAGTCTAGTCAGCATAAGATAGAAAGAATTTTACAAACTATGGCAAATGAGTTGATCAACATGAAGAAACAGTATCAAGGGGAAAGGCTGAATTTCCAACAATAGAACCAACAGCAAGGTCAGAATGCAAATCAGTCTTATCAAAATCAGGGATATCAGTATCAGCAAAATAGGCAACCCTATCAAGGTGCTTATCAGAGGCAAAATGTTAATCAGAGACCATTCCAATCTTATAATCCAGCTCCTCTCAATGCTGCAAGTCCAGTGAAAGATATGGTTCTAGCCTCATGCTAAAATGGGGTAGTTAATCAGGCATTTATGGTCCAAGACGTTGTCAGTTCATAGCCAGATACACCTGCTAATATACCTGAAAAACAACTGGATATACATTTTAATGAGACTGCATTTTTAAATTGGCAAAGTGAAGAGTTTTGTGGTGTGAATGTTGATTCAACAATTGCATCCAATACACGAGCTAAGAAAAGAGCTCTAGAGGTGGAGCAATCAACTGATAAAAACAAGGGGCCTGCAACTATGGAGCACCATCCACACCTATTCTAAATATACCAAAAGGAACTACTGTCTTACCAATCAATGAGCAACCTCACAAGAATAAAGAACCGGTTGCTGCTAAAGTACATCAGAAGGTACCTTTAACTGTACCTTATAATATTGTGGACAACATGAAGAAGATGAATGTGAATATGACCATGTGGGACTCTTTAAGCATTCCTGGACAGGCTGATCCACTAAAAAAGGCACTATCTGAAAATGCAAATCCTGAGCAAGTTGTTGTTGATTCCCAAAAGGTCGTAATGGCTAATGATGATCAAGGGAAAGTTGCTAATCCTAGTAGCAAAGAGAAATCTACGATTCAAGGTAAGAACGTGAGACCTCCTCCGTTCTATGTTTCATTTATTATTGGAAAAAATTTAGTGCACAATTGTATGGTAGATAGCAGAGCTACCTGTTTTGTGATGCCCAAGCAAGTAGTTGATCAATTAGGTTTAAGGTATGAACCTTTAGAGAAAGGAGTAGTCCAGCTGGATGGCTCATCTATTAATATAGTGGGTCTTATCAAAGATGCTAGCTTAACTCTGCATGCTTTCCCTAATTTTTCAATTTCCCTAGACATTTATGTGCCAGATTTGCCTCTGTATTTTGGGTTATGTTTTTCAAGAGAGTTTACTGCTAAAATAGGGGGATACCTTTCATCTTACGGGTCTCACATGTTGTTCCATACTAGGTATGGAACTAAAGTAACCATTAAGTCTGAGTTACTTGCAAAAGAAAATATAGAACCCTATATACCTAGTGCGATGAATGCCAATTGCATAATTTCTAAACAAGACGAGCATGTTGTTGTCTTTGATCCTCGCATTGTTGTCAATGATATTCCTGATATACTTCTAGATGAGTGGGAAGCAGGTCAAACTTCTAGTACTGAAAGTGACTTGGTGTCAAATGTTTGTATGGGTAACTACATGTTTCAAGAAGCTGGCGTAGTGATTCCTAACTTGGTTAAGAGGTCAGTGAATGATTGTGATCAATAAGACGAGGTTTGGGAAATGTATTTTGATGGCTCAAGGAGTAGGCATGGCACTGGTGGGGGTGCATTATTGGTTTCCCCAAGAGCTAAAAGATATTATGTAGCCTTTAGGTTTGCATTTTCATGCACTAATAACACAGCAGAATATGAAGGTCTTATTCAAGGACTGGAATGGGCAAGGAAACGTGGAATTAAGTGTTTGAAGGTGCATGGGGACAGTGAATTGGTAGTAAATCAGGTTAGAGGCCTAAATTCTATTAAAAATAATGTTCTTAAATTGTATAAGCACAGGGTTTGGGACCTCATTGAGGATTTTGAGGCTTTCAATATCATTCCAATTCCAAGAAATCAGAATCAACATGCTGATAGATTAGTAGTTGTGGGAGACCAGTTTGACATTTTGAATAGCGTAAGGAAGGAGTGTAATCAGTAGCACATCAAGGTTATTATCAGGCCTTACGTGCCCGATAACAATGTTAACTAGCAGGTCTTTGAGAGCGATGAGCAGATTCTACAGTTTCTACTTGAAGAAGATGTGTTTGCAGCATCAAACTAGGAGAGAATTAAACAACAGTATGGAGACCAGGTACTGCAATTGAAGAATAACAAGTTTCCTAAAGGTTTGGTCACCTTAGAAAGTATTTTCAACTCTGATGATTAGGCTAAAAGTAATAAAGCCAACTTATTATATCAGCAAGATCATTATGAGGACTTAGAAATTGCACCCAAGAGAAGCCTCAAGATAGGAAAAATAAACACTACTGTTGAAAAGTAGTCTTTTCTGCAATTATTCCAAGAATTCATTGATATATTCACCTGGGAATATGGAGATTTGAAGGGATTTGATCCACGTCTTGCATGACATACAATAGAATTGGAGCCAACAGCCAAACCCATAAGGCAGAAACAGAGGCCAGTTAATCCCAAACTGGAGCCATTAATGCAAAAAGAAGTCTTTAGACTTATAGAAAGTGGGATTATCTTTCCCATCAAGCATACTAGCTGGGTTGCAAATCTAGTTCCCATCAGGAAGAAAGGCGGAGAGCTTAGATTATGTGTAGACTTTAGATATTTGAACAAAGCTTCGTTAAAGGACAGACACCCTCTTCCGTCTATGGAGCAGATTCTTCAATGTGTGTCAGGTTCTGAACATTTTTCTTTACTGGTTGGATATTCTGGTTATAACCAGATTTTGGTATGGGAAGGAGATCAATTTAAAACTGCCTTCAGCACAAAGTGGGGCACAATGGCGTATAGGAAAATGCCATTTGGTTTGTCTAACGCTGGAGCAACCTTCCAAAAGACTATGGACATGGCCTTTAGCAACTTAATGTATAAGTTTGTCTTAGTATATTTTGATAACATCATTGTCTATTCCAAGAAGATAGTAGATCACATTGACCATTTGAGGCAGGTTTTTGAATGTTGCCGGGAGTTTGGTATATCATTGAACCCCAAGAAATGTGTTTTCTCTGTTCATGAAGGAAAGCTTCTTGGGTATGTCGTATCTAGGGAAGGAATTATTGTGGATCCTAAAAGAGTTGCAACAATCTTAGAGCTTCCTTTACCTCCGCATAAGAAAGGACTTCAGATTTTCATTGGCCGTATCAATTTTGTTAGGAGATTTCTCCCTGATATAGCAGCCTTGCTAAAATCCCTTATAGCTATGTTAAAAAAGAATGCAGAGTTTAAATGGACCCAAGAAGAAAAAGACAATTTTCAACTAATCAAGGAGGCGTTAGCTTCAGCCCCAACATTAGTCAACCCAGATTTCAGCAAGGATTTTACCTTGTATGCTTTTGGTAGTTTTGATGTAATCTCTGCAATCTTGGTGCAAAAAAATGAAGAAGGGTTGGAGCAGCCCATTGCTTTTTTCAGCAAGGGTCTGGAAGACTATGAGTAGAAGTATACCTTCGTAGAAAAACATGTGTTGGATGTTGTGAAAAGTTTGAAGAAATTTAAACATCTATTGTCTCATAACAAAATTTATCTACAGCTGGCACATTCCAGCGTGAAAGAATTTTTATTCAGTAAAGATCTAAATGAAAAATGGGCTGGGTGGATCACAAGATTTGTGGAGTATGATGTGGATATTCAGGTCACTAAATTGGTAAGGGGAAAAGGTTTATGCTAGCAACTGGCTAACGAAGACTTTTCAATAGTAGAGGATCAACGAGACTCAGTTTTGGTTAATGTTGGGATAGCAAATGATGAAGCTACCAGCTGGTTGTAGGAAATGTCACATTTCTTGAGAACCGGGGAATGTCCACCTAATCTGAATAGAATGAAGAGGAGGTACTACCGACTTCAGTCTATTCCCTTCATCTTGATTGATGATGTGTTGTATAGGAAATATCACAGTGGAGTACTGCTCAGGTGTGTTGATAATGATCAAGTGGATCAGATATTACATGAGTTCCATGACGGACCTTCTAGAGGTCACTATGCTGCAAGGACAATAGCCTATAAGATTTTAAGAGCATGATATTATTGGCTTGACTTGTTCAAGGATGCACATCCATATGTCAGGAAATGTTCCAAATGTGTCTTGTTTTCAGGCAAAGAAAAGCTTACTGCTTTACCATTGCAACCAATTCAGATAGAGCAGCCGTTTATGAAGTGGGGAATTGACTTCATAGGGGCAATTAATCCACCCTCAAGTGCAAGCCATCGGTGGATTATCACAGCAACAGATTACTTTACACGATGGACAAAAGCTTTTCCTCTGAAGGAAGCTAATGAAACAGCGGTGTTGAATTTTTATGAAGACATGGTTTGCAGATTTGGAGTCCCAGATTCTATAATTTCTGACAACACCCTGGCACTTTTTGGTTTGAAGGTAGCTGATTGGGCATTGAGAAATGGCATTTACTTGAACACAAGCTCCAACTACTACCCTTAGGGAAATGGACTTGCAAAATCCACTAATAAAAATTTGATTAATATTATCAAAAGGACGCTTCAAAGCAATCAGAGGGATTGGCATGCCAAGCTAAAGACTGCTCTTTGGGCAGACAGAATTACCCCTAAGAAGGTGATTGGGAACTCGCCTTACATGTTGTACGGTAAAGAAGTAAAATTACCTATCTCTACTAAGTTGCCCGCCTTGGACATTGCCAGTCATCTGGTCCTATTTGAATAGACTGACCCACTTGCCTTAAGATATACTTAGCTGATGGAGTTAGAAGAAACTAGAAACAGGGCTATGAAGAACATGGAACGTTAGCAAATCCTGACTAAGATAACATTTATTAAGAAAACTAGATCAAGAGATTTCATGGTGGGAGATCTTGTGCTGAAATGGGATGTTCTAAAAAGTAGGCCAGACCATCACACCAAGTTTGACAACATGTGGATGGGTCCATTTATTATCAAAGACTGCAAAGAACACAATGCTTACCAACTGGCCACAATTGAAGGTGAAGTGCTTCCTATCCCAGTCAATGGGATACACCTCAAGCCTTGTTTTGAGGTTTGATAAGTTCCTCCATTGTACATATTAGGTTAGGTTTTATGTTTTCAATAAGTGCTTTTGCACTTTAGTTTGATTATTGTTTCATTCCCTAAGTGTTGTTCTAGTACAATATAATTTCTTTTATTTTCTCCTGTTTCGTCAGTTCTCAAGTGAGTTGCAGCCATGTGCAACTGCTTTTGATTTTTTTCTGAGTTTTCCTAATGACTCCATGCCCAATGGACAAGTTGGCTACTGGTTTCCATGTTTAGCAAGCAAACATCCAACAAAGGTCGCCAGAAATGTTGCATGATTTTCACCTGCGGCCTCAATCAAGCAAGACAAATTGTGTTTCAGGTGTTCATAAAGGCCAAATGGGGAATTTGCATCAAGGGTTAGATCATGCACCTAAGGATATTTCACAAGGAGGTTTGTTGGAAGGCATTCCTCGATCAATTTTGGCAAAAAAGCTCATCAGAGAAGAAAGTCGGCAAGACCCTCCTATTGTCTTGTCGACTGGCAGTGCATTCTACTTGGTTTAATACACCCGTCGCCAAGACATTCGGGTCGCCATGAGTCTTCATGTGTCTCTCCGCTCAGAGGGAGGTCATGCCGATAGTTTTTCACAAGGGTGGCGTCGGGGGGAATGAGTTGCTTCGAGATGATGTCTCTCCGACTGCATGAGGCCTCAGCGAAAGGAGGCATCATCGCTATAAAGTCTTGCCAACATGGCATTCTCATCGAAAGAAATGATCGGCGTCGAGGAAAGTGGAATGCGTTTGGTGTGAGGTCTTGCCAACCGGATAGGGTCTCACCGAGTGGATATTTGGAATTGGTAAGACTTCTGGCCACGAGATTGACTTCAACAGGATGTCTCGGCGAAAGCGGTGGTCTCTCTGAGAGGATTTGAGTTCGCCATGAGATCTCACCGACCAAGCAATGTCTCCCTAAAATGAAGTGATATTTTGCCAAAACAAAAGGACCATCGGTTTAATGTCTTGCTGACCCTGTAAGATCTCGCCGAAGCAGGATTCCTTTAGTGTATATGGGGGCTTCGATGGAAGGTCTCACCGATGGGGTGAGGTCTCGCCGAAGTGAAGCGGTGTCGGCAAAGAAGTAGGAGCTCAGGGAGATGTTTCAGCGATCAACGAAGGTCTCGACGAAAGAGAGTTGCCTTCGACATGATGTCTTGATGACCCGATGGGGTCTAGCCGAATGAAGTGAGCTCGGGGAGAGAAAGGGAGCTCGCTATGAGGTCCTGTCGAGAGAATTGTGTCTCGCCAATAGGGAGCTAGCTGCGGTGGGACTCATCGCCGAGAGGAGGAGTTCGATAAGAATTCTTGCCAACCCGATGGTTTCTCGCCGAAGGATGAAGGGCTCGATGAAAGCTCTTGCTGACTGTCGAATGTCCTGTTGATAGCTGCTACGAGGTGTACTCGCATCGGGGAGACACGATTAGTGTCTCACCGACATGCGATTCTGATGAAGCAACCTTTGACCATCTGGAATCTACGTGGCATGAGCTCAACCAATATGAAGGAACTAAAGGCAAACCATCATTCGTTTGACTCCCCCTATGAATGAGACTAACAGAGCATAAACGACATGGACTTTTCCTGAGACCAAAGGCGATGGGGCAGCTCGGAGATCAATGGTGTCAAGATCTAAATGAAAAGTTTGAAGCTGTTTGCAAGGGAAGTCAATCTACAGAAGGTTTTTGAGTAGGAAGAAGGCCAAATAAAAGAAGAATCCATCAGTCTCGGGGACAGCTGTGAGGTCTACTGGCAAAAGGCAGATCGATATTAATGGTAAAGCTTCAGGGGCATTCAAGGCAGCTCTTCAAGGAAGTTCGAGAGTGGACACGGGGGCCAGAAGTAAATGTTGTGGTTGCAGAAGAATCTGAAGACTTCTCCTGAGGGCGATATTTCACACCGACAGGGACACGGGGGATGCGCATTGAATGCATTGGCTTTATTTCCAAAAGATCTGAGGGTCGACCTTTCTAAAAAACTAATATTTTTTGTAAACCCAAAAAAGAAAGGGGCCGATACTTTTAGTTTTAGTATATATGGCATTTTTTCCTCTTTTGTAGGGAGTTCTTACTTGCATATTTTCTACTTTGTGACTTCTGAGAGTCCTTAGAGGAGAATATTGAGTTTTGTAACTCATTTACAGACATTGTATGTATAGTTTCACCTTTGGAGATCAATAGAGAAAGCAACTTCTTCCTTCTCAGTTATCTATTTCATTGAGTGTGTTGAATGATTGATAAATTTACATGCGAGTTTCTCTTATTCCTTGTTAATTGTCTCGTTAATAGCACTTTTAAGCAAAAGAGATCTGTATATTGCAGGTTATAGGTTATGTTAGTGATGCAAACAGTTTTAGTTGTGAGGAGAATTTATCATCCTTCTAGGACTGTATGTATCGTAGCTTTCTTATAAAACATTTATGCAATATCATATGAGTATTGAGTTGTGCATGTCAGCTTTTACTAGTTGATTAAAAATTGTGTTAAGAAGTTGTTCATGTTTGAACAAATTTTGGTGTATCACCATGGGAGTAGTTTCCAATTTATGTATTCCTTCTCCCTTTACCTCACAAAGATTACTAGTGTAGGTAATAACACAAAGGAAGTCGGCCTTCTCCGTAGGTTGACCTCCTTTTACAAGAAACCCACATCTTTAGAGGTCTTCCCATGTTGCAATTGGATTGTTGAATTTTATATTCAACAGGGTGCAAAATCCAAGTGATAACAACTACATCAAAGAGCGAAGGGCCAACCAAAGGATCGATTCAAGACAAGGTGAATCAACTTCATTTGTTATATTTGCTTTGTTTTTTAATCCAACTAGGCCAATCTTGAGGTGTAGGGTGTTCATAGTTGTTGTTTGCACTTTTTTGTTTGCTGCTCGTTTTCTAACAAGTATTTTCGCCCATTCACAGAGAGAAATAGAGAGAGTGGTAGGGAGCGATGGAGGAAGAGGTATGTAGAGAGAGAGATAAGTAGAGAGGGAAGGAGGGAGGGAGGGAGAGAGAAGTGAGGTAGAGGGAATTAGAGGGAAAAGGAGAGACAGAGATAGAGATAAAGACAAAGACAAAGAGAGAGACATAGAGATAGAGAGAGATAGAAACAGAGAGACAGAGATAGAGACAGAGTTCTTGAGATCAAGGGAGAGAGTCGGATAAAGGGATGGAGATAGTGAGAGAGAGGTCTAGAATGTAAGGGATAAAAATGAGTGAGATAGAGAGAGAAATAATACAACTTTCTCATTACTAAAATTTGACATCCTGATTACTGAAATTTGACTAAGTCTGAAATTTGTGAGATCTTCCAAAAACTAGAATTTACATTATAACTCCTAGAGATCCGAAACCACTCTCAAACATCCTGAAACTATATACATGAAATATAACTTAAAGTATAAGAAAGTAAATATTTATTTCATATATATAGTTTCCCTGAAAGATAACAAGAAGAAAGAGACAAGAAAAAGCTCGAAGAAAAAAATTCAATGTAGACCAAAACACGAGCGCGCTATAACGTGCTCGCATTTTGTCAATGCATTCACAAAACAAAAAAGCCATGTCAAAACTGATATATAACGTGAGCACGTTATAATGTGCTCGCATTATATCTTGCTTTGGGAATCCCCAAGCCTTGGGATTGGTATTTTCCTTAGAATACCAACCCAAAGGCTTGGAGGGCATTCCCAATGACTAGAGACATGTTTTTGTAAATTCTACAATATTTCACATAATCAGGTTCATGATCACCATCAGGATTGCATGTGGTTCAATGTCAAACAAATTGAACACTTGGGTAATGTTAGGTTCTCTCTTAGCTATCCAACGATGTAATTTTTTTCACTTTCTGACAATGTTAAGCCTTTCATCCATAATTTATTTTGTCTATGTGTCTCTTTTTTGGAAAAAAATAGTGTTTGGTGTTTTTTCATTATAAATTAACCGCTCATCGAAATTTCATATAAATTACATTTTTAGAAACTAGACTACATTCTACAAATTTAAAAAAAAAACTAAACAAAAATCAATTAGTTTCCAAAATTTGTAGGGGTAGCACGGCCAAAATTTTGTTTTTCAGAAAGTGTCCACTTCGAAAATTAGTAAAAAATCAAATATTCATTAAAAAATTATCAGAAAAATCGTGCATCAACTACATACTGTTAGCTAACTTTTGACAGTAGTGATTTTAAAAACTATACTAAAATAAAGTTCATCGTGTTAGGGTCGTACAAGAGTTGCTAAGTTATGTTTTTCTGACAAAAAAAACACCAATTTATGTATGTCCCTCGTTTCAACCCCTTAATCTCAACCATTTTCAAAATAAATTAGTAGTTTAGAAAGTATATTTGGAGCTGTATACGTCTAAAAATGGTCATGATTAAGCTTGTTAATTAATTGAATATGAATTATTTAATTAATTCTCCTAAAGTCATCTACATATAAATAAATTAAATTATTTATTTATATCGTTCATTTTTCTAATTCTTCTACCTTAATTAAATAAATAACTTTATCTAATTATTGGCATTTCCCATATTCTTCTTAATTAAATTAAATAAATTTTCATAATTTATTTATATTTGATTATCACATCATTCCAAAGTTTGAATATTTAAATATTCAATTAATGGAATATTCCCTTCACCCCATAATTAAATTAAATATTAAATATTTTATTTAATATTTTCCTCACTCTAATTTCATTTTTAAAACATAATTAAATATGATTTATTTAATTATGCGAGTTTCCATATCCATCTTCACTTCCAAATTAAATAAATTTATTTTATTTAATTCTAACTTATTCTAAACTCACCCTTCCAAATTCTAAACTCACTCTTCGAAATGGAAATTTCCATTCGAAACTCAATGACGAAAATTGAAGGAAAAGGGATACCTTCCATCTCCCTCTCCACTTTCAAAAATCTTCCACCGTACATTCGAACAAGCTTAATTCGGGCCGTTAATCGAATCAGCCAATCGAATCTGTTTAAAAACTCTATAAATTCTGGCGCAAATCCAAGCTTTGGTTACACTACGCACACATACACCTACGCCTACCTACGCATTCATACGCATTTACATGAACACACTTGCAATTAGCTTATGCAATCATATCATTTTCAACATCACATCCATACTCTCATCTTAGCATAGCTTTGCATTTAGCATAGTATGCATCTTAAAATCTCGTTCTTTAGCTGTCCTTTTGTGGAGCTTGATCTGCTGATCTGAGAGCCATTGGGAACAACAAAACGCTGGAGTTAGAGAGAGATAAGATGGTTTCGGGGAAGCTGCAGTAACGGTTTGAATATTCTATTTTCTTTTTATGTTTTCTTTTTCTATTCTGGCGCATATAGCTTATGTTCTGGCACATATAGCTTATGTTTTGGCGCATACGGATTGTAACAAAAATACAGAATTTTGTGTCTGACGCCTTCCGCAGACAGAATTCTTTTTCTTTTTTTGGATTTTAAAATGAAATAATCCTAGGGTAGCCACATCTGAATAAAATGAAGCAATCTAGGATAGTTAGCACACAATGGTCTTGCAGTTAAAATTAAACAAACTTGTTTTTAGTGAAGCAATATCTTCACTTAGATTAGATCATTGTGATTTGGAATTTTAAAATGAACATCTGCTTGCTTTGAATGTGGCAATAGGTCTATGCTCTCCCCTTAACTAGGTGATCAAAATACCAGACTTTCCTTTTTAAGTTTTCATGCAATTTTACTATTTCAATTACATCATTTAGAGAGCCTGCCGTAGTAGGAAAAAATACTCACCCTACGGGAACGACTCAAGTGGGTTCAAGCCAAAGCCAGGCTATTCCACCCCACTATAAAATTTAAAGAAAATTTGGGGAAACCCTCTTTTGTCGGTAGTGTGCAAGATAACCATCCCCAAAACCTTTGTTCTAAAGGTTGGGAGGTCTCCTAAGGGAGTTTATTATTGTCGCACCGAATAGAAATCCTTACTACGAACCTAGTGTAGTGGCCAGCCGAAGTCAGTTTCCAAACATTCTAATAATCACAGTGCAAGGGGAGGGAAGAATCTGCCCCCAAGACACTCACCATATAACTGCCAAGGACCGTTTGCTCAGGGGATCTGATATCCACTTATGTAACTCTGAGTACGCGCCTGGAAAAGAAAAACACGGGTGCCCCTTTGGGGGTGACACGGCTGTGTGAGTCGACGCAGTTCTTAGATGTGAGCTATTGATTACTAGAATGACCTACTTGAGCATTAAGAGTGAGTCTGTCTGAATTGTCTTTCATGTGTAAAACCTGTGAAAACATTTGTTGAAAACATTTTCTTGATCAAACACTTCATGTTAGTGTAGGACCTTAAAAAAAACTATTTTTTCAAAATGTTTGTTGTGTCTTCCATCACATTAATTCAGATAAAAGATCATCCGAAATGAACATGAAGAACAACAACTGAAATCACTCAAAAAATTTCATACCATTGGTCCAATAACATTTTCAATACTTTTCCCATGCTTAGAGATTGGATATCAACAAAATTTTCCAAGAAATCAGTGTCCAAAAGGATCAGAAAACCCAAGAAAACATTAGGATACAAGAAAACCTTGCAAAAGAGAAAAAATTTATACAAAAGTTGACGTGTGTTGCTTCATTTTCGTGGGTTTCTTCATAGGTATCAAAACTTCGTTAGGGTATTTACTGATGAGTATGCTGTAGATCCTTTAGGTTCACGAGCTTATTATCAAAGATTAGCTCTATCACAACGGCATAATCATAACCAACCTCTTGAGTTCGATAACATACCACAAACTGCTATTGAGTATCCTTCACACCCCAGACATATTCTTCAAAGATCTTGAAAGAATTTCCTCAAAAATGAAGATCAAAATCTTTTAGAGTGCACTTTTCAAAACAACTTTCTAATTTTTGGTTCAACTTCCCCAACAGGATTCTGACATCCTTCATCATTGGAAGCCACAATAAAAAATTAGGAGCATCCTTGATCATATCATAAGATTCCACATCTTATCAGATCAAAATATCATTACCATTGCACTTGTCAAAAACTGTGATCTAAGTCCAGAGGAACTTTTCAAAATCATATGCCTATCTCCACAAGATCTCAACTCAATAAATTGAATGATACAATCCAAAAAGAAAGTCATATTCAAAACACTCAAGAAGAAGGAGAAAGCAGTAATCCTCTTTTCAGCATAAATCAAAATCCACTTTTCAACAACATGGACAACAGAGAAGAAAATCCATTTCATAACTATAGAGATAAAATCCATGTGGATAGTGATGAGGAACAAGATGAGGAATGTCTTAGATAGGTTGAACAAGATCCAAAATTTCACAAAGCTATAGAAAAGATCTTGCAGCAGGATAAAGAAAAATATTTCCGCTATTTAGCTGACCAAGGAGCAAAATTGCCTCATGACTTTAATACTGATAATTTAAAAAGCAAACCTAAAGAAAAACCCCTTTCTGATCTTAGTGCTTTGACCCAACAAATCAAAGCACTTCAGGGAAAAATCAAAGAGTTACAAGGGGGAACAACCACAAAGAGATATACTCTGGAGGACATTTGTCCTTATCCTTTCCATAGAAGTCTTAACATGATTCCTTTTCCCAAAAATTGTGAAATGCCAAAATTTGATCGCTATAATGGGAAACCGGATCCAATTGATCATGTCAGAGACTTCCGAAACATGACATTGGAATTTGCTAACGAAGACACTTGCTGCGATTGTTTCCTCGGAGCCTTGGAGTTCACTCTATGGAATGGCTATCTAAGATTACCCCTCCCGTTAGGACATTTGAAGAATTGATCAACCTATTCATATCACAATATGCCTACAACATACAACACCAGATCACCATGATAGATATTTGTAAAGTTGCACAAAAACCTGGTGAATCCTTCATTACGTTTCTTTAGAGATGGAGAAGAATGTTTGCTAGGTATCCATGTCCTGTTCCTGAAAAGGAAAAGATGGTTACTTTCATTAATAGTTTAAATTTAGAAATGAGCTATCATTTGAACTTACATTTTCCTCCTTCTTTTGAGAAAATGATTGAAGATGCCATAACCATTGAAAATGCTCTGGTCAAAAGAGGAGTAATAAAACATGACAAAGACAATCCTAGCTCATCCAACCATCACAATAATCAGGACAAGTCCAAATTCTGGACTCGCAACAAAAACATGGTGAATGATGGTGTTGTTGATGCAAATCATGCCTCGACCAAGCCATTTGTCCTCAGTACTCCAAACATTCACAACAACAATGTCAACTTGATTGCAAACCACGAAAATAATCCTCCTCCTCCGAGGAACAATATAAACCAACACTCTACTCCCAATCAAGGGACTTCCAATAACCAAGGTTACCGAGGAACCAATAACAATCATGATTCCTTAGGGAACACCTCGAATACAAATCCGCAAAGATTTTCATTCTTCTCCAATAGAAGAACTTTCACTTCATTGGGTCAATCCTTAGAATCTACATTCAAAGAGTTGATGGCCAAAAATGTCATTACTTTTCCGCCTCAACGAAACTATGAACCCAGTGTAAAGCCTCCATCATGGAATGATGCATACTATTGTGATTATCATCGGTGCAAAGGTCATGGCACAAATAACTGCCAAGCCTTGAAGAATGCTATTCAAGACTTAATCGACAACGACATCATTACAATAGAAGGACATCAACAATCCAATGCAGACCACCAAGCATTTCGCAACTCTTTGCCCAATTATCAAAAGGGTGAGTCTTCTGAAAAAAATGTGAATCATATCAATGATGATCATATAATCAATCATCTCTACACAGACGACGAGCGGGTAAATGTCATTAAAGTCAACAAGAAGGTGGAATATAGAGAAGTCAACGCAACAACAAGAGCGCAAGCTAAAGTTGTCTTAAAGGGGGCCTCTTCAAAATCCACTGAACCTCCACCTCAACATCAATATGATTTGGTCAATCAACTTCGGAAAACCCCCACTCAAATTTCTATTATGGAACTATTGAAGATTTCCCCATCCCATAAGGAAATTCTTGAAAAAGCCCTCGTTGAAACAAATGTATCCACTGATTTAGATGTGAACCAATTTCAAGCCATGGTAGGACACTTGTCCTCACCCACTTTCCTTTCATTCTCTAAAAAAGATGACGTTTCCATAACTCATCCCCATAATTCATCATTGTACTTAGAAGTCATGGTTCACAAGTTTCGTATCAGACGAGTTCTAATAGATGGAGGTGCTGGTTTGAACATCTATACTATGAAGTTGGTTAAGGCTTTAGGATTTTTTGAGGACTCCATTGACTTCAGAAGAAAGATTACCATAAAAGCTTATGATGATGAAGAAAGAGCATCCAAGGGTCTAATCATGCTGCCAATCAGAGTGGGCCCTATTATAAAGAATACTTTCTATCAAGTACTAGATCGTGATCTTGCATATAACATCTTGTTGGGTCATCCTTAGATCCACGAAATGCAAGTTGTCCCATCAACCTATCATCAATGTCTTAAGTTTCCTTATGATGGACAGGAAATCACGATACCCACTGATAATTCCAATATTCAAACTTGTGCCAACATAAAAGCCAGTCAAGATACTTTGGTCCCTAACAATCGAGAAGCTCATGCTAAGACTTCTCTAAAGATTGACACACAAATCAGTCAATTGACCAATAGTTTTGACAAAAAAATGAAATTCAAGGATCATGGAGTTGGGGAATACTCTCTTTGTCTTGCCAATTTACCTACATCACCTCGATCACATGGACAACCATCTATCAGGGAACATTAAATATCAGCAGCATCAACATCAAAGCAACCACCAATAGAGCCAATCACAAAATTTAATAGACAATTCATCAAAGAAAAATTCCCCATGGGAAATCCTGAGGATACAGAAATTCTAAACTGGCTCTATAAAGATGAAGATGAAGCAGTCTTTAATGTCAAATTACCCATGGAAAAATATGGAAAAGGGTATTCAATCATGCAGAAGATGGGCTATGATAAAGGTCCTATCGGAAAAAGGAAGGAAGGAGTACTTGAACCTATTCACCTCCGTGGACTTGCTGCAAAAGAGAAAACTGGATTGGGTTATGATACTCACTCCAAAGAAAGCACATCCAAACAACTACATGGCACTGTCTTCGCATTGCAATAAGGCTCAGAAGCATGTTTGACAACAGTTCAGAACTTCTTGGACAACAATTCTGACACAGACTCTGCTGAATATGAATGGGACACCATTTACAATAATGAGTTCTGGAGGGACAAAGAGGTTGATTTAATACACCAGTACGCCCCAACTCTAATTGAAGGTCAAGGTTTAGGGTCCCAACCACAAGAATCTGAACCACAAATTGACTATGATTCTAGTGATACTGAGTCAGATCTAAACGAACAAGATTATCATGAGGACAATATCATCATTGACCCACCTCATACCTCGGATCCTACTAACCACTCCGTCATGACCTTAACCATAGCTGATTTCACACAACTTGACGATCCGATATCTTTAATTTATCCTAATCTCATTGATTGGGATTCAATCGAACCTATCGATATACCTATGTTTCCAAGTGACGAAGCTATCGTAAACTTCCTTTCTATAGAGGATATAAATGATTGTTCCACCAGCGATTTTTGACATAGAGTTTTTGATCAGGAGAGTGTCAAGTCTTCTAGCTGCAAAAATAAAAACAAAAAAGAAAGATCTAATGGTGAAAACCAAAATCTGGCAGTATTAGATCAAACAAAAGATAAAATAAAGAGCGTATCAGATGGTGAAAACCTCTTTGAGGCACCAGACGATGGGAATCTTGACACTCTCCCGGAGCACTATCATGAGTGATCGCCTATTTTGATTGAGCCTACAAATGCAGTCAACCTTGAAACTTCAGACAAACCAAGGATCCTACAGTTAGCTGCATCAATGACAGAGAAAGAAATACCAGAGTTCATGGAATTCCTGAAAGCAAATCAAGTAAATTTTGTGTGGTCTTACGCTAACATGCCTGGTCTTGATCCTGATCTTATCATGCATCACTTGTCTATCAAACCAGGGGCCAAGCCGGTGAAACAAAAAATCAGAAAGATGCACCCTCATGTAGCATTATTGGTTAAGGAAGAACTGAGAAAACTCCTTGATGTGGGCTTCATAAGACCAATCGACTATGCAGAATGGATCTCCAACATTGTTATTGTATCCAAGCCAGATAAAATTGTGAGAATATGCATAGATTTCAGAGATCTTAATAAAGCATGTCCTAAGGATGACTTCCCATTGCCCAACATCGACACTATAGTTGATCTAACAGCTGGCCATGCCATGTATTCATTAATGGATGCTTTTTCTGGCTACAACCAAATCAAGATTTCACCTGAAGATCAGGAGAAAACAACTTTCACATGTCCATGGGGAACCTACTGTTGGAACGTCATACCTTTTGGTTTGAAGAATGCTGGGGCTACTTACCAAAGAGCCATGACTACAATCTTTCATGACATGATGCATATCTTCATGGAGGATTATGTAGATGACATATTGGAAAAATCATACACCAGAGAAGGACATCTTGAAATATTATCCAAAATATTTGCAAGATTGGAGAAATTCAAAGTTCGCCTCAACCCCAAGAAATGTGTTTTTGGGGTCAAATCTGGAAAACTCTTGGGGTACATTGTTTCAGAAAAAGGAATTGAGGTAGATCCCATGAAAGTACAGGAAATTATGGAAATGCCTCCACCAAAGAATATCAGTCAGTTGAGATCACTAGAGGGATGACTGCAGTCTATATGAAGGTTCATCTCACAATTGGCCAACAAAAGTTTACCTTTCACACATCTACTGCATAAGAATGTTCCTTTCAAGTGGGATGATAAATGTGAATTGGCATTTAAAAAAATTAAACAATATTTAATGACTCCACCAGTTCTCATACCACCAAATCCAGACAAACCACTAATCTTATACATTGTCGCAATAGAGACATCTCTGGGGAAACTGCTAGCACAAGAAGACTCTACATGAAAGGAACGTGCAATTTATTACATCAGTAGAACACTGAAAAGTCATGAGCTCAACTACACTTCTATTGAGAAGGCTTGTATGGCAGTATAGTTTTTGCTTCACATAAGTTTCGGCATTACATGTTAACCCATACAATCAATTTGGTTTCAAAGATTGATCCACTCAAGTATTTGTTGAGCAAAGCATCATTAACAGGAAGGTTAGCAAAGTGGGTAATGATTCTGAGTGAGTTTGACATCTATTATGTTGATCGCAAGGAAATCAAAGGACAAGTTATCGCTGATCAATTAGCTGAAGCACCACTACAAGCAGATCATCCCCTGCACATTGAATTTCTAGATGCTGATGTCTTTACTGCAGAATCTAAACAACCATGGTCCTTATATTTTGATGGTTCTTTTACTCAACATGGATCGGGGGCAGGTATACTTTTCATCACCCCTCAAGGATACACCATTCTTCAATCATATAGGCTAATGTTTCCATGCACCAACAACATAGCCGAATATGAAGCCTTAATCACCGGACTCAAAATGGCATTGGAATGGAGGATTACAAAATTACAGGTGTATGGCGACTCATAGTTGGTCATTTATCAGATCAATGATGATTATCAAACCAAAGATGACAAATTAATACCATATAAAAAGATGGTTGATGACTTCAAGAAATATTTTGTGGACATCAAATTCACACAAATTCCAAGGCTTGATAATAAAGCAGCTGACGCCATGGCTACGATAGCATCATTGTTACAACTCCCAAAAAATCTGAATCGTTATGAATTTCTAGTGGAACAATCATTTACGCCCAATTATGATACCCCTGAAAGCCAAATCATTTGCCACTTGGTAGGATCCGATTCACCTTGGTACGGAAAAATTTATGCCTACCTCCAAGACGATATCTTGCCACCTGATTTATCTCGTAACCAAAAATGCAATTTTATCCGCCAATCCACTCGCTACACTCTTATCGCTGACACCCTTTATCGTTGTGGTCTTGATGGTACTTTACCGATGTCTTGAACGTGAGGAATCGACAAAGCTTTACAAGAAGTTCATGGTGGCATCTGTGGTACTCATTCAAGTGGACTGACCTTATCCAAGAAATTGATTAGAATGGGTTACTACGACCTACAATGGAGAGGGAATCATTCACTTTGTGAAAACATGCTCAAAATGTCAGATTCATGGGAATCTCATTCATGCTCCCACACAGGAACTTCAACCATTCACGCCAACCTGGCCATTTTCTCAATGGGGGTTAGATCTAGTGGGCAAGATTCATCCTTCTTCATCGAACGGTCATAAGTTCATCATCACAGCTACAGAGTATTTCACCAAGTGGATTGAGGCAGTCCCTCTTACTAAAGTTACCGGAAAACAAATATCAGCATTCATACTCAACTATATTATTTGTCGGTATGGCATTCCCAACTCCATTATTACAGATAATGGATGTCCATTCAAAAATCGGGATGTTGATGAACTTTGTGAAGATTTCACATTCAACATAGATATTCAACACCTTACTATCCACAAGGGAATGGCCAAGCAGAGGCCTCAAATAAAACAATATTTTTTTTTTTTAAGAAGACTGTGAATGACTCAGGGAAGGATTGGCATGTTCAACTCAATCCCGCCTTGTGGGCCTACAGAACCAGTGTCTGCACACCAACAGGAGCAACGCCATTTGCTCTTGTCTATGGAGTAGAAGCCATATTACCTTTAGAAGTTGAAATTCCTTCACTCAGGGTATCATTGAAAGGTCTTACAACGGATGATGAATATAGAGTTTCCCGACTCCAAGAGCTTGAACTCCTAGATGAAAAGAGGCAAAGAGTAGCTGATCATTTAAAAGCATATCAATAGATGATGTCTCGCAGCTATAATCACAAAGTAAAGCCACGTACCTTTCAGGTGGGTGATCTTGTTCTGAAAGAGAACCCATGCAATCAGGAAGATAGAGAGAAGAAAGGAAAGTTTGAACCAAATTGGCTAGGTCCTTATGTGGTTATCGCAGTCTATGGTTCAGGAACCTACAAGCTATCAACGCCAGAAGGGGACCTGTTTGATGAACCTATCAACAACATGCACCTAAAAAAGTACTATGTCTAAGGCGGTTATCATCATCAGAAAAAGTCCTGAAAAAATACAAAAAAATTAGAAAAAGTCCTGAAGAAATACAAAAAAAATCAGAAAAAGTCTTGAAAAAATACAAAAAAATCAGAAAAAGTCCTGAAAAAATACAAAAAAATCAAAAAAAGTCCGAAAAATACAAAAATCAGAAAAGCCTCGAAGAAATACAAAAATTAGAAAGTCTACAAAAAAAAAAAGAAAAGTCCTAAAGAAATACAAAAAATCGGAAAAAGTTAAAAATACAAAAATCGAAAAGTCCTAAAAAATTAAAAAAAGGGTCATAGGGTGAAAACCTAGCAACAGGCAGTCTATTGACAAGAAAAATGCAATAAAAACAAATAGTGAAAATCTAGCAAACAGACGCTATTTGTAGCTCCCCATCTCTTAGTTCATGTTCTGCACTTAACTTTTCGGCATTCTTTTCATGCATCTTTTTCATCATCTTAGGGCCACACCAGCACCATGCTATCATCATTTGCCTCTAGCGATAATGTCTTACCATGGCTTGATTATTCTACATATTCATTTCAGCAAGTTGTGTCAATACCGAGGGCAAAAGATACTGGGGGCAACCAACTTTCAAGTTTTTACCGAAACAGCTAGATAATGACGTCAAAACCAATCACGCGAACAAAACAACCAAATCAAACTAAAAAATCCAATCATTGATCCATATCACAGTAGATTTCAGTTGTGTACCTTATCATGACTCATATCTGGATGATCTATAATCTGAATAATGTTTGGAATAACAGTAATTCATTTTTGAATAATGGTTGTTTAATTTTTGATATCATTTCTCTGGAGCACACTCGATGATGTACTGAACTAGAGTGGCAAGGAAAGAGGATGATTTTTCTTTGTCTGCTGTCTGGAGGTTAATCATTTATCTGTTGCAAATATGTCATGAGACATGATGATTGAAAGTTTATCATTGATGACAGTTCCAAATTTGCATCAGATGGTGGTTAGTCTTTGTCTGTTTATGCAAAAAATGCTCAGGTCATCTCGGTTCAATTATACCTAGGTGCTTGTGTTCACTTGCTATATCAAAAATCATGAAAGTTGTACTCAGGTCATCATTGGTGCTAATTTCCCCTTTGATGCTTGTACATACTTCCAACATTTTAAAAAAGCGCTCTATGATGATTCCAGCAAATATACCAGAAAGCTCAACAAAATGGTCAGCTTCATTTAGTTGCATTTCATTTTAGGTCATGGTACATAACTGCATATTGGAATTGCATCAAGAGTTTTTGAAAGGCCAATGGTTGTCATGCTTCTTTGGACTATTTGTAGAGGACAATGCAGACGTTTTGGTTCATTATAATTATCATTTATCGCATCATCATTCATTTCCTTTGTAATACCCCTCGTACTAGTTAGACTTATTAATTTTTGTGTTAACTCGATATGTTGATACCGTGATGATACTAGTAGGGTTGTTTTGGTTGGTTGTAGTGTGATGACGTTGTTATCCCTTTACTGGGCATAATCGTTTGATATGACATTCTAGTATGATTTATATTTTTCTGTGTGTAGTTGGATTATTTGTTCTTTAAATGATTTTTCATTAATGTTATATGCCAATGTGATGATTCTATGGTGATGTTATTTAATTCAATATTATTTGATGATGCAATAGTTTAGTAATTAGTTATGGTGCAGTAGTTTAGTATAATGTTATCTTATGATCTGTTTGGATTAGAAATGTTAATTACTGTTGACATTGTAATTGTTAGAGTAGATTAGGTGAGAGGACAGGGTAGCATCACTCGTTCACGAGTGCCCTGCTACACTGCGATTCCTTCTCACAGTAGGATGTTGATTTTATATATATATGTATACATGTGCTGTTTGACGTTTGCTTGGATGCAGGATTGCAGGAATAAGTCTCGATACCACCTGCTTCGGCAGGACAGGGCGAGCAATAAATTAACCCAATGGGTAAAAGTTGAAAAAGGGAGTAGGCTTGGAAGTGTCCCCGTCCCAAGTCGTCGTCTGTTGTGAGTCGTGTCATGACTGAAGTTTTGGTTCTCGTTAGTTGTGTTGTTGATTATTGAAGTGTACATTTGATTTATGGGTCATGTTTATTTAATTAACCTTATGTTATAAGATAATTGATTAAAGTTGTCTAATTGTTTTGATTTAATTTTGTGTTAGTTGAAAGTTAAATTTAAATATATTATAAAAGTGATTTAATTAATTAAAAGAATAAATAATTATTCTAAATTAATAATGTTGACAATAATTAAATTAAATAAATATTGTTAAAGATAATTAAATAATATCTTTTTGTTAAAATTAAATTTAACAAATCTTGCATAGATAATAGCTTGTTTAAATAAATTATTTTAATTAAAAACTGTAGATAAATTTGTGCTTTTAAAAGCTGGAAAAGGACCAATAGGAAAGAGGACTTTTTGTGAAAAGAAAGCAGGGAAGCTTTATTGAATTTTTTATTTTTGATTTATTATTTTATGAGAAGATTATACAGACAGAGAACTTCTACTCTGTGGTTCGGGGATCTGAAAGGGAAAAATAAAAGAAAAGAATTTGGTTTTGTTGAAAACTGGGGGGAGAAAATAATTGTTTTGGGAGATAGATAGATTCGAGGAGGAGCTGCAGGAGGAATTCGAAAGGAGCTTTCAGAAGGGATTCTTCTTCAGACGAAGGACTCCAGGTTCCATAGAGTTTATTATTTATTCTTTTTATTCTATAAAGAAAATCATGCATGTAATATCTTAGATCAATATTTCGTTTTAAAGAGGGTTTGTTTGGTTGTGTTATGTTCTTGAATGATTGCTTCTGAAACTATATTAAATCTTCTGTAGAAAACTTTTATAGAACCTGTTTGAAACTTAGTTTGAAAAAAAATATAACCTTTTGAAAAGAAAATTCCTTTTTGGTTGTGAGATGCATTTAGATATTAAATCTTTGTTGGTCTTAAAAAATAAATAAATAAATAAATAAAAATTTATTATTATATTGAATCCATGAGAGAAATTATTATTATGTATTGCGTTGGGACTCTCGTTAATACATTTAAACAAAAATAGATAAACATATATATATTAGTTTTCTATTTGAGCTTCTGAATATGTATTGTCTGTATAATTTCCAGTTTATGTGAAAAGAATAGAAAAATACTCTGTTTGAAGACTCTGAATTAAATACGTACAATTACATATACTGTTCCTTTCTTTAGGTATATAAATAGTTACAGATTAAAGGTTAAGGTTGTGTTTGTTTCTGGTTGGTTATATATATATATATATATATAAACTATATATATTGTGTTTGGCCTATTGTTCTGAAATAAAAATAAATAAATATAAATATGTATATAAAAATTTAAAATTATGATTATTTCTGTCTTTGTTTCCGTGCCCGAATGGGCGAATGTAATTATAAAAGTCTTTGTAAATAAAATAGAATTTAAAAATTTAATACATAAATTTTTCTAAAAAAAATAATAATAAAAATTTTATTTTGGGGTGGGGGCGGCCGAGGCCGTACCCCCACGGCCCCTCTGTGGCGCTGCGGCCACCACAGGGGGTACGCACTGCGTACCACTGCCTGCGGGGGCCGTAGCCACCACAGGGTGGTGGTACCACAGCTGTGGCGGCCGCGGCCACCACACAGTGTGGTACCATGTCTTATAAAAAAGGTAATTCGATTTTATTTTTTTTAGTTTATTTTATTTTTATTATAAGTTTTAATTTATTCTTTTCTTTATTTCGATTTTGATATATATATATATATAATTTATAATTTATAATATATTTTTTTTTAAAATAAAAAAATAAAATAAAAATAAAAGATATTTATTTAATGTTTTTTTTTATAAAACGATTATTTTAATGTAGGTATGTTTATTTATGTGAATTTGTAAAAGTATTGTGTAATATTAGGGCAAATTCTTCTATTATATGTTTGATAGATGCAATTTTGAAATAAACGGTATATATATATATATATTGTTATAAATATGCATTAAAAGAATTTAAGGTGTTGATATTCTGAATTAACGATATAATAATTATTGTCATGCAATGATATAGTCTAATTGAGAAAATTAGGAGTAAACGATGTGTTTGATTTAGTTAATTATTTTCGAGTTGTGGATTTATTTATTTGATGGATTTTTTGTTCATGGTTAACTGTATTATGGCGTTGTTTATTCTTTGGTTACTCTCGAGATCATGCATGTTGATTTAATTTGACCTTCTTAAACTTGAGTCTAGGTCATGTAGAAAACCTTTGAGTTGACTTATTCATTTATAGGATTCTAAGTTGTGGTTAGGACTTCCAGAGGCGGGGATTTTTGTATTTGTGTTCGATCTTGTATTTTGATGTTGCCCTTATGTTTTGGCTTCGGATGTGGTATTGATGTATACTTGGATCGTAATCGTTTATGAATGTCATACATGTGATTTTGGGCGAGAGGGTTGTGCCTCGCGAGTGAGCCATTGTTGGTTCATTTTCCTTGTTGATATAATCCTTTGAGTTGGATATTCTTGTGCTAGAGTGTCTAGAGAGAGTGGCTCTAGTGGGGGCCGGCGCACAAAGGGGCTGTTAGGGTAACCCACGTAGAGTTAGATTAATCAGTGATAACTTAAGTAATAAACCACGGGTGGGGATTAAACACTAAAAAGATAATGGTGAAGCCTCGTCACCTGTTAGTGCTATCACAGACTAAAGGGGACTGAGAAGGCCGTGGTTGGCAAGGTCATTGCCTTGTCTTCACGAAAGGCTAATGACTCCGCATGAGTAACCCTATGGAGCGGCGCCTTGAGATAGGTTGTCAGGAGAAACATAGATGGAAGCGGCACCTTAACTTGGTTGTCTGGAGAATCCATGTAGAGTTGGAGGCGGCACCTTGTAATAGGTTGTCTGGAGAATCCATGTGAAACCATGCGATGACACTCTCGTCTAACATTCTATTTATGTTGATTTACTGAAGTCCTCTGGAAGTGATTTATTGATTTATCTTTGATTATTGTTGGAAGTAGTATTTGGGTTTTATGTCTTGAGTTTCGATATTATGTCTGGAGTTTCATTGAGGTTGTGAGTGTGACTGGTTGTTATGTTCATCAGTAGTTTGTGTTGTGTCTTTTGGAATTGTCTTTGTAGAGTATTCAGTGGTCTTTGGTGTTAAGTTGTCTTCTTGAGATTAGTCTTTGTTTTGTTAGTCGTGCTTGGTCGGGGACCCTTCCTTGTCTACTCTCAGCACGGGGGTGGTTGGGTGGAACGTGCTTCGCACCCCGTTGGGTTTCCCTTTCTATTGCAGGTGTATCTTTATTGCAGAGCTTTTGGAGGATGTTGATGATCCAGTTATTCTTATGTACCAGATAGTTGTATATACTCCAGTTGTAATGTATTTAATGTTCTTATTGATGTATCGTCTCCCACGTGTGATGGGGTGACCTCGATGTAATTTGGATATGTAGTTATTGTGATGTATCTTCAGTTATTTGTATTTCATTATCTCTTGGGATGTAATGTATATTCAAGTCATGTTTTGATTCAGGAGCGATCACTTGTAATAGTTGGATATGTTATGTTGTAGCTATCGAAATATGTAACACCTTATATCTTTATCATCACATGTGTTATCATATGTACTTATGTCATGAATGTAGTTATTGTTTAATGGATATCTTAAATGATGAAATGAGAATGAATGGATATATGTAACTGTTTAATTATGGTTTAATTTATTATCGTGTTATGGGTTAGAATAGTCATGTCACTTCGTGTACCCCTTTGGAACAAGTTGTGTCTCTTAATATATTGTTATGTTGTACTACTTAAGTATGTTATTATATTCTTTAAAAAAAAATTGTTCCATTGTTTTAGTTCCTTTGGGGTTCGCACGGCGGGGCGTGACAGCTTGGTATCAGAGCCAGGTTGCAACACTGGGGTCTCTGGGTAATTAGGTCCATTAGGCAACCTCACGTTTGAACTCTGTGCACTCTTGTATGTTATTTTGTTTGTTTGTTCGGTGTGCTTTTGTTGTGTGTGGGTTCTGACTAAAACCTATTCCTTGGTGTGTCTTCAGGATGAAGATAAGGAGCACACCTCGGAAGAAGGTTCATGACCCATTTGTTAGACGGCTTTGGAAGATCAGACTCCAATATGATTATTCCAATTGCTCTGAGCCGTCAGATCTAGAGACCATTGCGGAAGCTCTAAGGAGACTCCGTCGCGAAAGAAGGGAATGGACACCTTCCAGCAAGGCAACTGTTAAGGCGGCCATCCTGGCTATCCGAATGCAATCTAGTTAGTCTTGTTGGTTACTCTTTTTTTTATTTTGTATTTAATGGCTTCCAGGAGTAAGCCATGTCCTAGGGGGGGAGGATGTAATACCCCTCGTACTAGTTAGACTTATTAATTTTTGTGTTAACTCGATATGTTGATACCGTGATGATACTAGTAGGGTTGTTTTGGTTGGTTGTAGTGTGATGACGTTGTTATCCCTTTACTGGGCATAATCGTTTGATATGACATTCTAGTATGATTTATATTTTTCTGTGTGTAGTTGGATTATTTGTTATTTAAATGATTTTTCATTAATGTTATATGCCAATGTGATGATTCTATGGTGATGTTATTTAATTCAGTATTATTTGATGATGCAATAGTTTAGTAATTAGTTATGGTGCAGTAGTTTAGTATAATGTTATCTTATGATCTGTTTGGATTAGAAATGTTAATTACTGTTGACATTGTAATTGTTAGAGTAGATTAGGTGAGAGGACAGGGTAGCATCACTCGTTCACGAGTGCCCTGCTACACTGCGATTCCTTCTCACAGTAGGATGTTGATTTTATATATATATGTATACATGTGCTGTTTGACGTTTGCTTGGATGCAGGATTGCAGGAATAAGTCTCGATACCACCTGCTTCGGCAGGACAGGGCGAGCAATAAATTAACCCAATGGGTAAAAGTTGAAAAAGGGAGTAGGCTTGGAAGTGTCCCCGTCCCAAGTCGTCGTCTGTTGTGAGTCGTGTCATGACTGAAGTTTTGGTTCTCGTTAGTTGTGTTGTTGATTATTGAAGTGTACATTTGATTTATGGGTCATGTTTATTTAATTAACCTTATGTTATAAGATAATTGATTAAAGTTGTCTAATTGTTTTGATTTAATTTTGTGTTAGTTGAAAGTTAAATTTAAATATATTATAAAAGTGATTTAATTAATTAAAAGAATAAATAATTATTCTAAATTAATAATGTTGACAATAATTAAATTAAATAAATATTGTTAAAGATAATTAAATAATATCTTTTTGTTAAAATTAAATTTAACAAATCTTGCATAGATAATAGCTTGTTTAAATAAATTATTTTAATTAAAAACTGTAGATAAATTTGTGCTTTTAAAAGCTGGAAAAGGACCAATAGGAAAGAGGACTTTTTGTGAAAAGAAAGCAGGGAAGCTTTATTGAATTTTATTTTTGATTTATTATTTTATGAGAAGATTATACAGACAGAGAACTTCTACTCTGTGGTTCGGGGATCTGAAAGGGAAAAATAAAAGAAAAGAATTTGGTTTTGTTGAAAACTGGGGGGAGAAAATAATTGTTTTGGGAGATAGATAGATTCGAGGAGGAGCTGCAGGAGGAATTCGAAAGGAGCTTTCAGAAGGGATTCTTCTTCAGACGAAGGACTCCAGGTTCCATAGAGTTTATTATTTATTCTTTTTATTCTATAAAGAAAATCATGCATGTAATATCTTAGATCAATATTTCGTTTTAAAGAGGGTTTGTTTGGTTGTGTTATGTTCTTGAATGATTGCTTCTGAAACTATATTAAATCTTCTGTAGAAAACTTTTATAGAACCTGTTTGAAACTTAGTTTGAAAAAAAATATAACCTTTTGAAAAGAAAATTCCTTTTTGGTTGTGAGATGCATTTAGATATTAAATCTTTGTTGGTCTTAAATAAATAAATAAATAAATAAAAATTTATTATTATATTGAATCCATGAGAGAAATTATTATTATGTATTGCGTTGGGACTCTCGTTAATACATTTAAACAAAAATAGATAAACATATATATATTAGTTTTCTATTTGAGCTTCTGAATATGTATTGTCTGTATAATTTCCAGTTTATGTGAAAAGAATAGAAAAATACTCTGTTTGAAGACTCTGAATTAAATACGTACAATTACATATACTGTTCCTTTCTTTAAGTATATAAATAGTTACAGATTAAAGGTTAAGGTTGTGTTTGTTTCTGGTTGGTTATATATATATATATATATATAAACTATATATATTGTGTTTGGCCTATTGTTCTGAAATAAAAATAAATAAATATAAATATGTATATAAAAATTTAAAATTATGATTATTTCTGTCTTTGTTTCCGTGCCCGAATGGGCGAATGTAATTATAAAAGTCTTTGTAAATAAAATAGAATTTAAAAATTTAATACATAATTTTTTCTAAAAAAAATAATAATAAAAATTTTATTTTGGGGTGGGGCGTGAGGCCGTGCCTGGCCTACTGCCATCAGAGTGCGCTGCGTGCCCCCCTCGGGGGCCGTGGCCACCGGTGGTGGTACTGCCGTAGCCACCACAGGGCCTGGTGCGATACACACATTTGTGGGCCGCGGCCACCCACAGTGTGGTACCATGTCTTATAAAAAAGGTAATTCGATTTTTTTTTTTTAGTTTATTTTATTTTTATTATAAGTTTTAATTTATTCTTTTCTTTATTTCGATTTTGATATATATATATATATAATTTATAATTTATAATATATTTTTTTTTAAAATAAAAAAATAAAATAAAAATAAAAGATATTTATTTAATGTTTTTTTTTATAAAACGATTATTTTAATGTAGGTATGTTTATTTATGTGAATTTGTAAAAGTATTGTGTAATATTAGGGCAAATTCTTCTATTATATGTTTGATAGATGCAATTTTGAAATAAACGGTATATATATATTGTTATAAATATGCATTAAAAGAATTTAAGGTGTTGATATTCTGAATTAACGATATAATAATTATTGTCATGCAATGATATAGTCTAATTGAGAAAATTAGGAGTAAACGATGTGTTTGATTTAGTTAATTATTTTCGAGTTGTGGATTTATTTATTTGATGGATTTGTTGTTCATGGTTAACTGTATTATGGCGTTGTTTATTCTTTGGTTACTCTCGAGATCATGCATGTTGATTTAATTTGACCTTCTTAAACTTGAGTCTAGGTCATGTAGAAAACCTTTGAGTTGACTTATTCATTTATAGGATTCTAAGTTGTGGTTAGGACTTCCAGAGGCGGGGATTTTTGTATTTGTGTTCGATCTTGTATTTTGATGTTGCCCTTATGTTTTGGCTTCGGATGTGGTATTGATGTATACTTGGATCGTATCGTTTATGAATGTCATACATGTGATTTTGGGCGAGAGGGTTGTGCCTCGCGAGTGAGCCATTGTTGGTTCGTTTTTCCTTGTTGATATAATCCTTTGAGTTGGATATTCTTGTGCTAGAGTGTCTAGAGAGAGTGGCTCTAGTGGGGGCCGGCGCACAAAGGGGCTGTCAGGGTAACCCACGTAGAGTTAGTTTAATCAGTGATAACTTAAGTAATAAACCACGGGTGGGGATTAAACACTAATAAGATAATTGTGAAGCCTCGTCCACCTGTTAGTGCTATCACAGACTAAAGGGGACTGAGAAGGCCGTGGTTGGCAAGGTCATTGCCTTGTCTTCACGAAAGGTAATGACTCCGCATGAGTAACCCTATGGAGCGGCGCCTTGAGATAGGTTGTCAGGAGAACCATAGATGGAAGCGGCACCTTAACTTGGTTGTCTGGAGAATCCATGTAGAGTTGGAGGCGGCACCTTGTAATAGGTTGTCTGGAGAATCCATGTGAAACCATGCGATGACACTCTCGTCTAACATTCTATTTATGTTGATTTACTGAAGTCCTCTGGAAGTGATTTATTGATTTATCTTTGATTATTGTTGGAAGTAGTATTTGGGTTTTATGTCTTGAGTTTCGATATTATGTCTGGAGTTTCATTGAGGTTGTGAGTATGACTGGTTGTTATGTTCATCAGTAGTTTGTGTTGTGTCTTTTGGAATTGTCTTTGTAGAGTATTCAGTGGTCTTTGGTGTTAAGTTGTCTTCTTGAGATTAGTCTTTGTTTTGTTAGTCGTGCTTGGTCGGGGACCCTTCCTTGTCTACTCTCAGCACGGGGGTGGTTGGGTGGAACGTGCTTCGCACCCCGTTGGGTTTCCCTTTCTATTGCAGGTGTATCTTTATTGCAGAGCTTTTGGAGGATGTTGATGATCCAGTTATTCTTATGTACCAGATAGTTGTATATACTCCAGTTGTAATGTATTTAATGTTCTTATTGATGTATCGTCTCCCACGTGTGATGGGGTGACCTCGATGTAATTTGGATATGTAGTTATTGTGATGTATCTTCAGTTATTTGTATTTCATTATCTCTTGGGATGTAATGTATATTCAAGTCATGTTTTGATTCAGGAGCGATCACTTGTAATAGTTGGATATGTTATGTTGTAGCTATCGAAATATGTAACACCTTATATCTTTATCATCACATGTGTTATCATATGTACTTATGTCATGAATGTAGTTATTGTTTAATGGATATCTTAAATGATGAAATGAGAATGAATGGATATATGTAACTGTTTAATTATGGTTTAATTTATTATCGTGTTATGGGTTAGAATAGTCATGTCACTTCGTGTACCCCTTTGGAACAAGTTGTGTCTCTTAATATATTGTTATGTTGTACTACTTAAGTATGTTATTATATTCTTTAAAAAAAAATTGTTCCATTGTTTTAGTTCCTTTGGGGTTCGCACGGCGGGGCGTGACATCCTTTATATCATACATTTCATCATTTCATTCATTTATCATTCATATTAGTTTCATTACCATTATCATCATTTCATTCATTTTATTCATTCTCGTTATCATTATCATTTATATTATTATCATTTATCATTTCATTATCATTCCATTGCATTATCATTATCATTTAACATTTATCATTTCATTATCATTCCATTGCATTATCATTATCATTTATCATTTATCATTTCATTATCATTTAACATTTCATATCATTTATCATTTCATTATCATTTAACATTCCATTTCATATCATTTAGCATTTCATTTATCATTATCATTTAACATTTCATTTCATTATCATTCCATTGCATTATCATTATCATTTAACATTCCATTTCATATCATTTAACATCTCACTATCATTTCATTTCTTTATCATTTCATTATCATTATTCATCACATCATTATCATTCATTTCATGGTCATCATCATTTCATCATTTCATTTTCATTTCATCATTTCATCATTATATATTTCATCACATATCATTTTATCATACATCTCATCACTATTTACTCATCTCAATTTCATATTAGTATTCATATCATTTTACATCATATCATTTTATCATACAAAATTCATAATGCATATCATGAACACAACATTCATTTTTTATCATATTACCATCTTTTTCCTACATTAAAAATCCAAAAAAATAAATATTCCATACATACATTTCCATATACACATCAAAAATCATCCACCTGCATAACATCATTAGTATGCATCATCAATCATCATCATCATAATAAAAATATCATATCAAATCATCATGCATATCATGTTAGTCATCAGATCATTCAAATGCATACCAAAATCCATAACACATAGAAATAAATGCATAGCACATCATCATATCAAAAATGCACATAACATAATCCAAAATCATCGCCGTTGCATATCATCACTCATAAAAAATGATACAAATGTCCAAATGTCCAATAAAACTAAAATGTCCAAAGCGAAATACATCAGATAGGATCAAAAATCCGTATACATGCTCCAAAAATGATACACATATGTGCACTTTGTCTGCTAACTGGTCGATGCCTCTGATGGAGTTGGTCCGGAAGGAAGTGGCCTACCACTGGTGCCTGTGTCTGGGTCCTGCCGAGGTCCAGTCACTCCCCTGCTATGCGTATGTGTCTGTGATCTACTCCCGGTCCTGTTATGGGACCGCAGGTATGGCTCTCTATGATCCAGAGGACACAGCTCCTCATATCTGACTCTATAATACTCGGCCTCCCTCGCCATCTCCATGCCCTCTGCAATAGCATCCCACAATGATGCACTCTCTATGGTGCCCATCAGCCTCTGAGCCGCGCCCTCAGCCTTTACTGCCCTTCGTCTAAATGCATCTCTCTCTGTGATCACCTGGGCTAACTGTGGGTCTGGGGTAGGTGCTTGTGTCTGTGCCTATGCCTGAGCCTGTGCCAGTTGTGCCTGTAACTGCACAATAAATCCCTGTGCCTATCCTAGCTGACTCTGTAACTGTCCATGTTGTCCCTGTAATGTCTGCACCTAGGCCTGAAGCGTGGCTATTTGCCCCTGTTGGGATGAGGATCCCATTTGGATCACTGTCCGTCACCCAATCCCTGTCCTCGGCCGTCACATGATCTAGACACCCCTCAGATTATCCAACCTCGACCTCCCCAGCACCTGTCCCTCATCTCTGCCATCATCTCCGTCATCCCCACCCAAACTCTCCTCCTCATCCCCGCTCTCCACCTCCTCTCCTCCAACTGCTCTCTGCTCGCCACTGGCCACATCCTCCTGTCTCACTGCCCCTGGCTGTGGTGCTACCAGAATGGGTGTTGGCTCATCAGGACTGGTAAACCGTGGAAAAGGATGTGTATGGAAATATGTTGAATACTCATCAGACATACCAGCATCCACAACGTCTCGTCTGTCAGCCCATGCCTCAGGTGCTAATGACTGGAACTCTATATATGCTATCTGATAAGAAATACATGGCCCCCATCCAGCCTCATCTTTGCTCCGGGCATAATGTGCAACCCCCTGTGGCATCCCCTGCATGAATCCAAACTGCCTCTGCACCCGCAATGCTAGAAACCTCTCAAGAATGAAAGGAGTCCTCCCTATCAAGAACCGATGAATGCATACATACGACATCTCTAGATCATCTGTAGCCCATGGCTTGCAATCAAGATACGGTCGCCATACCACTATATCCATATCATCCAAAATTTTCCTCCAGTAATCCACCTTGCTCAGCTTGGGCTGGGTAAGGAACATAGCATACATATATATATAAGGCCTACCTGGTGGCCTAACTCTGGGGCACGCCGGTCTCGTCACAGCAAGATGCTCCCACGCCCAGATCTGCAGCACTGTCACACCACATGACAAACTGGAAGAACCCCTGTATACCACCTGATGCAAATCGTGATATAGGTGCGCTAGCATGCAACTCCCCCATGCATATCTCCACGGCTGTAGCAACATCTACTCCAAAATCCTGCCCCATCCCACTAATAATCCCTTTGCCCGGCGATCCGAACAAAAGAGACCTCCAATGAATGCACCCAAAATTGCAGGCAAGGCTGGATACCCTCAAAAATCAGCCCATGGTACCCAGTACCCAGCTATCTGTGCATCTCCGTACACTCTCCTCAAAGCATCTGTACCCCCGAGCTCCTTGTGATCATAATACACAAGGGCACCAACCACTGGGATACCTAATATCCTATATACATCCTCAGGAGTCACTATCACCTCACCAGTCGGCATATGAAAGGTGTTGTGCTCCAAATGCCATTGCTCTGTCAGTGCCGTCAACAATCCTCTATTGACCTGAATCGGCGGCATAGCCAACAAGGATCTCAAACCACATGTATCTATCAAAGTTATCTCAGCAGGTGTCAACTCGGGTATCCTATCCCATCCTGCTGAGTGCCGCTCTCTAATCTGGAGGTTTTTGAAAACCTCTTATTTTCATCACAAGGATAATTCATCAAAATCATACCCATCATTCAATCTCAATCAAGCAAAATCAATTAGACTCATATCTATCAATGACCTATATCAGTGACCTATATTAGACTCATATCAATGACTCTTATCAATGCATCATATCAATTGACTCATATCACACAATCATTCCTATCAGAGAAATCAATACACAATTTATCTAGCTGGATATCATATCAAATCTGCTCTACCATCAATTACTATTTGTTTTCTATCGCAGAAAGCAAATTTATCAAAAGTCATATCAATCATTTATTTAACATTTACTCTTTGTTTTATACTCTAGGAAGCAAAGTTATCAATCAATCACTCAGATTATTCTATCATTTCTATCCATATCAGCATGATGACATGACAATTTACCTATCTATTGACTAAGGAAGCAATATTCATCATCATTTTCACATTACTATCATCCAATCTTCAAATCTGCCTATTTTTACCATATGCGCTACTCTGTGGACTCTATGCGCTAAAACCCATATGCGCCATTCTTTTCACGGGATGCGCTAAAACCCGTATGCGCCGTTGTTTTCACTAGATGCGCTCAAACAGACCCCCTATGCGTGTTTTTCCTATATGCGCTACTTTAATCAACCTAAGCGCCACTGTTTTTGCCCGATGTGCTTTTTCCTATATGCGCGCCTATTTTTCCTATATGCGCCTTACCCCTAAATTTTTTTCATACCCTATATGCGCTTTAGTTTTCACGGGATGCGCTAAACTGGTTTTTCCTAAATTTTCAAAACCTATCCTGTATGCGCTACAGTTTTTACCCTAAGCGCCATAAATTTTTTTGAAAGCGCACAAACTCGTCTAAATGCGCTTAAACGTCATTTTTAAATATAAAATCTATGGAAAAACAAAAAATTACGATTCAAACGGAAAAATTTGAAAGCACAGGTGGTTAGATCGACTCACCGGTAGTCCGTACACTGCTGGCCTCTGGTATCGGCGAGATCTCTCGAATCGGTGGCGATGATAAGGAATCTCCATGTCGCGATGTCACTCTCAGAGCTACAGTATTCACTAAAGTCAAAAGTGCAAATGACTTGTCTTTTTCAACTTTTTACCTTTTAAAGGTCAAACCAAGGGTAAGTTTGTTGCCTCTTTTACTTTATTTTCAAAATGGGACATTTCTTTTTCATCATTTGTCGAGAGATAAATCACTCTCTCTCTCATCCATAATTTACCTCCCGAGGGGGCATCATCAGCAGAAACATCGAAAGCATATCAAGGGCAAAATCTTATTTTCTTTGAAGCAATGTGTTTTACACATCACTTCAAAGAGGGGCAAAATGTATATGTCTAAAAATGGTTATGATTAAGCTTGTTAATTAATTGAATATGAATTATTTAATTAATTCTCCTAAAGTCATCTACATATAAATAAATCAAATTATTTATTTATATCGTTCATTTTTCTAATTCTTCTACCTTAATTAAATAAATAACTTTATTTAATTATTGGCATTTCCCATATTCTTCTTAATTAAATTAAATAAATTTTCATAATTTATTTATATTTGATTATCACATCATTCCAAAGTTTGAATATTTAAATATTCAAATAATGGAATATTCCCTTCACCCCATAA
This sequence comes from Sequoia sempervirens, assembly GCA_007258455.2. NCBI lineage: Eukaryota > Viridiplantae > Streptophyta > Pinopsida > Cupressales > Cupressaceae > Sequoia > Sequoia sempervirens. The sequence continues at coordinate 128,971 of VDFB02288754.1, read as the reverse complement.
TTAAATTAAATATTAAATATTTTATTTAATATTTTCCTCACTCTAATTTCATTTCTAAAACATAATTAAATATGATTTATTTAATTATGTGAGTTGCCATATCCATCTTCACTTCCAAATTAAATAAATTTATTTTATTTAATTCTAACTTATTCTAAATTCACCCTTCCAAATTCTAAACTCACTCTTCGAAATGGAAATTTCCCTTTGAAACTCAATGACGAAAATTGAAGGAAAAGGGAAACCTTCCATCTCCCTCTCCACTTTCAAAAATCTTCCACCGTCAATTCAAACAAGCTTAATCCAGGCCGTTAATCGAATCAACCAATCGAATCCCTTCGAAAACTCTATAAATTATGGCGCAAATCCAAGCTTTGGTTACACTACGCACGCATACACCTACGTCTACCTATGCATTCATACGCATTTACATGAACATACTTGCAATCAGCTTATGCAATCATATCATTTTCAGCATCACAGCCATACTCTCATCTTAGCATAGCTTTGCATTTAGCATAGTATGCATCTTAAAATCTCGTTCTTTAGCTGTCCTTTTGTTGAGCTTGATCTGCTGATATGAGAGCCATTGGGAACAACAAAACGCTGGAGTTAGAGAGAGATAAGACAGTTTCGGGGAAGCTACAGTAACGGTTTGAATATTTTGTTTTCTTTTTCAGTTTTTCCTAATTTAAAGTCTTATTGATATGTGTTTGAATTTCATTTAAATTGATCCAATATTTCACACACACAGGAGCGTTTTGATCCTTGTTTTTGTTCCATTTCAAAATTTTGAGTGTAACTATCCTCAATTTCATGTCCAAGGTCAGTATTTCCTGATTTCAAAAAAAAGTGGCCACTTAAGCCCCCTTTTTGGGAACCATCTTTGTGCACTTACCCATATATATATACATACATGTATACATATACATATATATGTATATTATAGATATATATATATACATGTATATGTATATGTATATGTATACATATACATATACGTATGTGTACATGTACATATACATATATATAATTATTCTCTCCTTATATCCATTAGGATTTATATATATATTTACATAATGATTCTTCCTTACGTTAGTATTTGTGTGTACATACTTTTTGCTACTTACATATTATTCATTATTTGATTTATCTTATGTTTATCCAATAATGTATATGGCTTTAATGCAAACCAATTCCTATTGTTGTTCATATTTTTGAATGCTTTCATATAATGATCCACATCTGCTAGTATATGTCTTAACTTCATTCCATTTCCCCTACTGCATATACTTCTTTTATATTTGCGTATTTTTTCTCTTAAATCTGCCTCTTATATCTCTCCTCGTACTCAGAAAATATTCCCTTAATTTCGTAATTATGTTTGTTGTTGCACTCAAACGATATTACACTTTCTTATTTATTTCATTCCCTATCCTTCCATGATTCCTTTTATCTTTTTATATCCGTACCTTTCCTTTGTGAAGAGATGCAACTCTTTTAAAAGAGACAATCCTTCTAGATAGACATGTCATTGTAATTTCAAGGGCATGACAAAATCCAAGAGAATATACTTGGCAGCCCTTATTCTCTCAAGTGGGGTTGAGTAGACAATCACAAATGTTGTCATATTTCAAACTGTAGCAAGACCCCCCTAATGTTTTGAAGATGGAATGAATTGATGATTCTATGACATATAAGGCCTTGCCAAGGAGATTTGTAGTTTCCATTGATCTTACAATCCAATTTCTTTCAAGGGCTATTTTTCATGCAATTTCTCCTTGATCTCTTGGAAAAGAACACATGTCTTATGAAACAAATGAGAGCCCTTTTCTTCCTCCTTAGCTTCCTTATATAATGAGTAAGATTCTTCTCAAGTACTGTATATGCTTCTTTGGAAGAGAGCAAACAAGAGGAGAACATATATTTGTTTCCAAAACTTAATCAACAATAGTAACCTTCCAACAAGGGGAAGATTGATCTTGTTCTAGATTATTAGATCATTTTCAAAATTTTACAATATCCAATGCCATTGTTCAACCAAAGTGAGAAAGGCACCGAAAATATTATCCAAATAATTGATAATTTAATTTCATTTTATGATTTCCATCTTTGGTTCAGCCATGGAGATGGGTCATTTTTCCCATTGAGCAAGATTGCAATTCATATTAATTGACTTGTTATGTTTTGTTAGTATGTTTTTCCTGACTATGTATGATTTACTTATTGTCTTATGAGTAATCATTAGGATTTGTTTGTAAGTGGTTGTAGACATTTCTGTTTTTCTTGGCAACAATCGAGTACTTTAAATAGGCTCCTCAGAGTTAGGGAAGACAATTTTATTTGGTACACAATTTCCCTAGTCTACAATTTTGTACACACACTACCTTGAATGAATGGAGCAATCAATGATATTGGTCTACAATCTCTTGGTATGATATGCTATATTTTGTTTGCATAGCCATGGATAGTGTTATTATTTGGTAGTAAGTATTTGGTGTCTACTTATAAGGAAGTTGATTCGATTCATAAAGAATCAATGTCGATCAATAGTTATTGACAAGTACATTGAATATTCACAAAATTAATTCTCTTAACCTTGAACAAAAGTGGAAGAAAATAAAGAGTGTAGTTAGGGGGTAGATTGTGAATTCAAGCAATCCTTTTGATTGGGGGAGCAAAAAGACTAGAAGGTTGCAAGAAGCAACCAACTCCAAAAAGAAACCAACTTCAAAAATCCATAAGTCCAAAGTAGAACTTGGAGCCGAAGCATAAGTTAGAATCATTGTTGAGAGTGAAGACATCACAACATGTCAATTTGGAGATGCTCTAGGACAATGAAAATTATCTTGATATTATGTGATTTGTCTTTGTTTTGTCTTCTCAACTAGGAATTCTACTTTTTCTTTGTGGGGCTGGGTGATGTAGTTTGTAATAATTAACTTGATATGTTTTGTTAGTATGTTTCCGACCATGTATTATTTTTTGTTAGCTTGTGGGTAGTCATTAGGAGTTGGTTGTAAGTTTTTTTTTATGGCTAGGTTTTGCTAGGAAAATAGTGGGCACTTTAAATAGACTTCTTGTACTTAGACACGGTAGTCTTATTTGGTACATGATCATCTTTGGTCTACAATTTTGTACAAGCATTGCCTTAATTGAATAAAAAAATCAATGATATTGATCTACAATCTCTTGAAATTTTCTATTATTTTTCATTACAATACTTGTAGAGAGCCCTTTTCTTTCTACTTCTTTTCCTTGTATAATAACTCTATGATTCTTTTAAAGTACTTTATAAGCTTTGTGAGATTTGAATGAATGATGGCTTCCTTCATATATAGAAATTATTCTCAACTTTGACGATTTGAATAATCCATCTTAGAATAGTGCCACATTTTCATGATTTTATATTTTTAAACACTAAATATATTGTTTGATCTTTTGCATTATTGACTACTTGTTGGAAAGGAATAAATTAGAAGAGTTAGCACCATTTTCAGAAGGTGGCAACATAGAATATAAGACAAAAAGTTGTACTGCAATCCTTAGATTCTTTCTTTATTGACTAAATCACCACTTAGTGACGCAAGAAGCTAAGTTATGTTCTTTGTTTAATATTTTAAAAACATCTTATTATTTACATGATTCAAAAGTGCACTTCTTAGATTAGTTTTTTGTCTCTTTATTTGCAAACATTCTCTTTTTCAGCTCTAAGTCATCTTGACCATAATTAGGAACTTATTCATCTTTAATCTCAAAATGCAACCATGAACAATCTGCAAGAATTATTTGTTTGAAATATTGGTTGACGACATGACACATTTACTACTTGTTTGTTAAACATAATTGCTGATTTAGAATTAACACAAAAATGATTGATAAATTGATGACACAAACAAACATAAAGTAAGTAAAAACAAGTTTTGGATGGGTACAATGAGCATATTCTTTAGAAGCCTATTTAGTAGATATTTAAAAAATCTTATTGTTAGTTTGTAATAATTATTAAGAATCTATCTAGAAATATATTGTTAGTTTGTAATTATTATTGATAATCTATCTAAAGATTTCTAGAGTTAGGGTTGAGTATTTGTAGAAAGAATTTTGTAATGAGATTAGCAATATATTCTTAGGGTAGATGTGTGTGTTCTTTTATTATTTTTCATACAATGCCTTAACTCTTATAACTCTAATAAATAAGTGCTTTGTGCACTTAGTTTAACTATTCAATATCATTCAATAGAATTTAGTAGTGTCTATGTTGCTCCTAAATTGTTGTTGAGAATAGATATGTTTTGTTATATTGTGCTTTTTTGAGTTGAATATTATTTAGCATTTATTGAAAGCTTTATATTGTAGTATTGTTAATTTGGTCATTGCAACTTTTAATGTAACTATTGTGTTTATCTTATAATATCTTGTGTGTTGAGATAAATTAAATTTCTTTTAGCGAGTTGGCAAGCTTTGGGCTGTAAATTTACTCGAAGTTGGAGATTGTGGCTTTGTTCACAATTTTTTAATTCGTTTTATCGAAGAGTCCACGTCCTTATGTTTAAGCCTATTCAATTCTTGTATTTCACTCCTATCTTTTCAATCTCTACTTTTAGTTAGAAAGAGTGAGTGTCTGATAGCTATTTAGATTGCTTACTCAAAAGGCATAAAAACCTCTCATCTTGAGTAGAAGTGTTGAATAACTTTGTGCCCTAGCCCTAGTGTAATTTCCCTTTTTAATATTTTCATAAACCTTGACTTTTTTTTAATCTTTGCAATATTGGAAAAATACTTAAAACCAGGATGCAATATTGATATCATAAACTCTCCTATACCTAACTGAAACCTTTTTATTATAATTAACTGAAAACCCACAAAATGTTAATGAAAACACAATCTTAGCAATATAGTTAATAATGTAGACATGCTTTTTATATGTAATAATATTTAGAATATTTAAATATCAATAAAATTCCCACTCACAAGTGTTGTACTTTTGTATAGTGGAGGGGTTGATCAAGACCAAATAGGCTGCTAGAGTCAAAGGAGGAGGTAAGGTAGGTTGTAAAGAAGAATCACAACATATAGTATTAAGCCCGCCTAGCTACCAAGAGGTACATCAATCAAAGATTGGTATGACAAAATTTAGGGAGCTATACAGTGGTTTGTATCTTGTATAGAGTCCTCCTAGTTATACGACCATTTGAAAATTGGTATGATTGGTATCAACAAGAGCATTGATAAGATTTGTTGCTCAAATGATTTAGATATATTAGAAATTGAAATATCAGCATTGGAACCTTTGCTATGAAAAAATAGAACTTGACTGAAATTTTCAACACAATTGGAACTCTTCAAAACCAAACTAAAACTAGATATTTTTGAAATGTTTAGCACCAATATGGTCCGTGGATGGGATCATCTCAATCATCAATAGGGTTTTCATCTTCCAATTTGAACTAGAAACTAAAAGGCTTTCATCTTCCAGTTTCTACATACCAAAGGGTTGTCGTCTTTGGGTGAAAAGTTGAGCACAAGTTCTCAACTCAAAGAAAAAGGTTTGATAACGATAACAAATGGATGCCTTCTTTTGTGAAGATCTATTTTTATAATCAACTTTTATTTGAATTTTATTTTCCCTCCTAAAGTGTTTAAAAACACTTTTTAATAAAGTATTACATTAGACCTTATAATGTCCCATTTAGATAGCCACTTTATTAAAAAAATAATATTATGAAGTTGTCCTTTCTTAAATTTTATAAAATGAGGTTACTAGTGTTGGAGAATGCTAAGATCGGAGAGATCAAAACAAACTTCCACAAGTAAACAAAATGAGTGCAATGGTATGTCTATCAATATGAAATGAAGATTATGTAAATACAATGATCAAGCCTTGCATATATAGGAAAGGATGAGGAGGTGAGAAGGTAGGAGTGAAACTTTGACTACCCCTCCAAAGATGGAACACTTGCGAGCTCACTTGACAAGTGTGAGCAAGTTTCAATAGGTTTCTCAAGTCATGAGGACACATGTCTCAACCAATGAAGTGAGAAAAAAGCAAAAGAAACCTAGGTAAACTTAAGCTAGGTCTGAATAGGTCAATCCTAAAAAAGTGATTAGCTAACTAGGCATGATAATGACTATTTACACTAACACCCCCCCCCCATAAGTGCAACTTAGGGAGTAATGTATGCACTAATGTTGAAACCCAACTATGAGGGCATGTTAGGTACTCATGTAAAAATATCTTATAAAGTGCTTCCAATTGGTTTCCTAGTTTTTTATTGAACATTTTTTTCCTTAATCAAGTTTTGAAGTCAAACCAATTACAATTCAGACATAGGAGGACCGTATAACACAACTTTTTCTGTATGTATCAAAATTCAATTTTTTGTCTTTTTTTGGATCAAGGACTTCAATATATGGTGCACTCATATTTAAAAAAAAAAAAATTGATAATCTTCTATTTTTCCACATGTGCAAAACAGAGAACTTGATTTTCCGTGAAAAACCTACATTCACAAGAAATAAAAAAATAAATATAATAATAAAATTTTAAATTTATTTAAAATTATACTTTTTGGGAAGCTTATAATAAGGACTACCTACTTACAAAAAATAAACTTTAAATGAATTCAATTGATCCCCCAAAAGGTAAATCAAAAGTGGTTTTTTATCAACATTTTGATAGGTGTAAAGGAGACTTCATTATAGATATGGTTTAAAACTAGTGGGGTTCTATCCAAAGGGGTTTGATCTAAGGTAGTTTGATCAACCCATCTTAAATTGGAATGCTTTAAATGGAACTTTTTAAGGCTTAAATCATTATATTTTCTAAAAATATGTGATTTCAACAAAAACCAGAATCTCCCATAAATTGTAAACTAGCTTTGTGGGATCACCCCATTCTATGGCCCAATTTAAAATATTTTCAGACAATTTGCAAGAATAAAACAAATGCTCCCATTTAATACTTTTCCCTCAAATCTTTAAAGTCCCCAAAATAGGGTTGGGACACTGGTGCCTAGGACGCCTATGTCCCCCTATCTTGGCTCCAAATTCAAATATGTCAGTGTTAGCATTTTACTACTTGAAATTCAAATGTCTTAAAGTCGACCATCAAGATTTATTTTTTGGGAAATTAGAATAATAGTGTATAAATACCTAGTTATTCCATCATTTGAACATTAAGTGAAAAAAATGAGAATCAAAAGCAAGTATTGTGATCAAGAGAATTATTCAACAAGTCAAGAGCAACATTTTAGAGCTTTATTGTAAGAATTCAAGATCCAACATCATATCAAGATGTATGTGAGTTTATGCATGTTTATGTTTTCAAATTGTTTGTGAAGGCTAACCCTTGTAGGTATCCAAGAAATTCAAAGTCATTCAAGCATTCAAGCAAGCAAGATCCAATACCTTGATGTGATGTGTATGACTTCAATCCTTCAAGGAAGCCATTAAAGGGTGGTGAGTTGCAACACTTTATGATTTCATCATTCCTTCCTTTTATCTATTCATTTTATCATTGACATTACCATTGCCATTGGGAAGTGGAAACACTAATATGAGGTTTAACCAAGGCAAGCCCCTAAATGGCACAACCTTTCCCCTCTTTGTGAATGTGAAGATTTCAGGTTTGAAGATGATTGAGAGAAGTTTGAAGGTCAATTATTTATTGTTGCAATTGAAACCCTACACCTTGACAACTCATGAAAACTCACCTACAAAATTATCTGATAGTGATCTGACAAATTTGCAAACAAAATTTGGAAGCTCTAATCCAACTCTCGAGGACTGTGAAAATAGATTTGAAAAATACCTACAAGGACAATGGTGCCCCCAAAGGAAACACCCTCAAAAATCAGGCTGAAATTTAGTGTATAATCTCCTACCCAATCTAGATCTGGTGTTGGAATTTCTATTACAGTTTCTTAGTTGTCAAAATCTTACATTTTTAGATTAGGGCACATAGTCTAATTAGGTGGATAAAAGCAATTCAACTCCAATCAATTTCTAAGGCTCTAAAGGATCAGATCCAGGTTTGATTGATTCGTCTTCATGGTTGAAAGTCAATCTAATCACCTTGATTTTCATCCTAATACTCTCTTGAGAAAGGCTTGATCCTAGTGTTCTATGTATTAGACCTAGAATCCTTTTTCCATCAAAACACTTTGGTGAACTCAACATTTTGATGTAATAAACCTTTTGAAATTTGAAATAATTCATCCTAGATCTAGGTTTAAAATTGCATTGTTCATGTAGGCATCCATTTTTGCACATTAAAAAGCATAAAAAATTCAAAAAATTGCATATCATATTTCATTATAGGTTGCAATAGGGTTAGCTTCAATAAATCATTCATAATTTTTAGATTTTTTAGCACCATTTACATCTGAAATAGGTTGCATTTTGTCAAAATTTTAGAAAATTTATTCTTTTGTTTGCAAAAAAGTGTCCTTGCATTTGAAAGAAAAAGTGTTATTTTGCTTCATTTTGTGTGAATTTGTGAAATATCATTGCATTTCAGTATTAAAAATTATCAGATATGTAGGTGCATTCCATGTATGTTCTAAAACATTACATAATTGGGATAAGTTGCATTTTATTTTTGCAAAATTTGAAAACCCTAGGTTGTTACATTACATTGCAAAATTTGGAAACTCAAAACAAAAAACAAATTCAATTCAAAACCAAGGTCTGCACACTGTCACACTATCCTTTCCTATAACCTATGCCTCTAAATTGAAATCTTAGACAAATGATAAGTGGGACATAGGTTCCATAGGCGCCTTTGTCCTGCCAAATCTGTTTGAAATTTTAGGTGCAGAAATATACCTGCTATCAGTTTGCAAATTTGGAGTCTGATTTCTAGATTTGTGTTTGTAACAGTGTTGGCATTACAATTCGCACCTCTAGAGTGTGTATTGGCAATAGATATCTATGCATAGTATTAACTTCTCTTCGAATTAGGAGGGGAAGCTCCCTCTTTGTTGATATGCATAAAAAGTAAAGTATTCTAAAATCCTATCTTTTTGACTCAGCTGGTAGAGGCACAAGGTTAAGAAACCCAATACATTGTAGCTAAGTTTTTTCTCTGGTTTTGTAGATTCTTAAGTACAACTAGGATAACGCTAAAACTATCTTATTTCCTCAAGAAAAATAGAGCATGAGGACTTAGGAGCGAGTGGGAATGGTTTGACGATAAACTCTATCTCAGGATTCCCAAGGAGGAGGAACCCCTATCCAAGGTGTAGGTTGAAATAAAGGATATTGGAAGCAACATCAAACGGTAAAGTAGTTCTTAGGATTCCCAAGGAGGGGGGACCCCTATCCGAGGTGTAGGATGAAAATAGATTACTGAAATAAACACTTAGATGAAAATATTTATTTCTAAATTCCCAAGGAGGAGGAACCCCTATCCAAGGTGTAGATATGAAAGAAAGACTGTTAAAAACAACATCAAACGATAATCTCTATTTCTAAATTCCCAAGGAGGAGGAACCCCTATTCGAGGTGTAGATATGAAACAAGATTATTAAAACAAATAAATCTAGGACAAAAAATTGCATGAAGGACCTAACACACAATGAACGATCAAACCAACTTTATATAAACAAAGTGAACAAATACAAAATAGCAATATTGCATGATAAGGTGGGCACAAAAATTTGTTATCACGACAAAAGTTAAAGTATAAATGATCAAGGGTGCTCTTATTTATAGAACCTCAAAGGAGTAGGGAACCCTAAAATCTCCTTGATTTACATTCATTTTTGCAAGCATGCAAGATTTATTACAAGTCTAAATGTATGCAACCTAACAGTTAATTGGAAAAACTACCTCAATTAATTGATTCTAAACTAAAGTGATTGGACTTTGCAACATGCAAGTCTTATTTGATATGAGAGTCAACTGATAACTAACATCAGTTAACTAAATCCTAACTAAAATCTCCACATAGGTGACTCCAAAATAGATGTGCACAAAGGTGGGACAGTGAGTTAACTTGGAAAGAGGCATCAAGTTAACTGTTGTGTCAAATGTTTATCTTGAAGAGGTGGGACGTTCTATCCACTGGTTGTGATCTCGAGCAATTAACTCCTCCAAGAATTTTTTAACTGCCTCATCATTTAGAGGTCGTCACATGTATCAACTTTCAATTCACTCCTTGTTAGCAACTTGAGCAATCCTAGAAATATCTGCACACTTAAACTGATAGTTTACTGACTAGTAACCCTGGCAGTTCCATAACTGGAGTGATGGCCTCTATTTCTTTTGCAGTTTTATGCTTTTGATGCTCTTTACGCTTTTCACATTTTATTCAATGGAAGAGTGTTGCATGATGAAACCACAAACTTTGACTACGAATACTCTAGTTGTGCGAAATGCTCCTGAACTTGTTGCGCATGCAGAATTTCAATGATATTCAACCCTCTAAACTGGCTTGAAAAGGCTATCAGCTATAAGAGGTATGAAACTGTGTGAACTTTGAGTTTCTATGTCTTGCAATCAACCCTCAATGTGCTCGATGTTCTGAAGTGTGTTTTGATGTATGCATTCCAAAGCATTCAAGTCAACCTCTGGATGCACTTGATGCAAGTCTATGTCAGTTCTTCTAATGAAATTGTGAATCAAGATTGATTTGGTCTTGAATTCAGTCTGAGTGAGCTGCATTATGAAAAACTAGCCTATTGAATGTAAACATGGCTATGTTCTGACAACTTTTCCCGATGAGCTAAAAATAGCTTCTAGTGAGGCTAAAAATAGCATGTCGAGGGGCAATTTTTATGAAAAATTCTAAGATGTGGGTTATGTAGAGAATGTATTTATAAGCAAACCCACAATGTCAGAAATTCAAAAAAATATCTTTTTCCTTGGCATGTGAAGACCTTTTTGAAACAGAAGTAGCGGTGGCTGCAAGGACAATTTTTACCGAAAAAAATCTAGCACATGGGTTTTGTTGCCACTTGAGAGCTGATCAAACCCAGTTTCTTCATTTTTTGAAATGTTGGATTTTCACCCCCATGCAAAAGAATCTTCGGAAAAAGCACAATACTTCAAAAAAAATGAGAAGTATCGGGGCAATTTTCTTGAAAAAATTGGAAAATGGGTTTTGTAGAGAACGTTGTGCTCAACAAACCCAAATGGCTAGATTCGTGAAAAAATGTCGTTTACTTGGACATGTGAGAGAAAACCTAAGACAAAGATAGAATAAATGTGAGGGGGAGAAGATAGAAATTATATCCTACCTCTATAAAAATGATGTATATCCTTGAATGAAGTGTGATATGCATGTGCTAAAAGATGAAGTCTAGAAAATTATCTACCTGAGAAATCTGGACCTAGAATTGTGAAGAACACTGAAAAATATCACCCATAGCGCCTTCAAATATTTCTTGCACGAGAAAATATGTGTTTTCCTTCAACTGTGATGAAGAAAATGGACACCCAAATGCTTTAATAAAGAATTTTCGTGAATTAAGGCATCACATGCAAGTAAAACCCTTAATTTAGGATGAAATATTCTCATTGGACCTCATTCAATTCATAAAAATGGAGATTCATCCTTCAAATGGGCACCACTCAACATGCAAAGAGGAAATATGCCACATGCAAGAATAATGGAGGTGAAACTGGACTTTTATTATTATTTTAAGTTGAGTTCAAAAATCCCTCCATTATAGGGTGGCTAAAGCATGCACTTTAGTTTTGAAAATATTTTAAGTCAAAGTTTGACTTTAGGTGCCAACTCTCAGACTTAGAAACTTTTTCAAAATTTCCTATTGTTTAGCCTTTGCAAACATCACCAAAGCCTCTATTTGATCATTGATTCTGAGTGACTAATGAATCCAGTAGACTGGCTGACAGTTTTGTTGAAGAGAAAGATCAAAACTAACAAGGAGCTTCTTGAGGTTGCAAACCTTGATTCTGAATTTTGAGCCATGAAAATTCTAGGCACCCCTGGCCTCCACGGGCACTTTTTCTCATCAGACCTAATCAAATTTTCATGCTTTATCATCATTTTGAACTTGATTTCCACCTTCCTTCATTTTGCATTTCCTGACACTTGACAAAACTCTCAAACTGGTTGGCAGGCTCACTACAGAGCTGGATCAATTTTGAACATGATCTCCTAGAGAGAATAATCCCTAAAAACCTCATCTGACAGGTTAAAATCTTGGGTGAACCTGGCCTCCAGGGGCGCTTTTTCTCATCAAACTTAGTCAAATTTCACAACTTGTCGATTCTTCATTCAATCTCCCGCTGTCAACTACTGACTAGTCTTCTTATCAGACTGAGATATATGCAATGGAAAGCTAGAATAATTCCACACAGGATGAGCATTTGAGCAAACCCTAATAACTACATTTGAGGGCTCAAAACCCTAGGCACGCTTGGCCTCCAGGGGCACTTTTTTGCTCTGAACAAACATTTTGACCATGACAAAAAACCTTATGTTTGACTCCTGATTCCAAAAATTTGGCAACTCGGATTAACCCGCTAACAGATTCATTGTGAAGCTTGATCAGGTTTGAGACAAACATCCTAGGTGTCATTTGATCAAAAAGTTACAATAGGTGCCTCAAAAGTTTGGTCACCCCCAGCTAGTAGGGGCACTTTCTCCACCACTATTAGTCAAATTTTCACCAATTTCATCTCCCTCGTTCTTCATTTGATCTTCAAATTCAGGTGCTAAACAGATCTTCTGGACTGGCTGGTAGGCTCATCGTGAAGCTGACAGTATTCCAGAGAAGTCTTCTTGGAAGAGACAAATCCCAAAAAGATGATTTGAGCCTTTGAAACCTAGGGTGCTCCTGGCCTCCAGGGGCTCTTTTATGTAATGACCCCTTCTCAGCAGTGATCAGTGCAGTTGGTCGTTGGCCTATCTCAGAAGCCCGTAGGCTAGTCAGAAGCATAAATTAGGGTTTCCTATCATCTAGGAGAATGTTTCAGCATTTTTCAAAATCTTGCACATGGAGTTTTGGATTGCGGATTGCGGATTCTTTCTAGGTTTTTAGAAAGCTTCGCAACGTTATGGTGTGCAAGGCATTTGGGCAACTTTTTAGAATTTACTATTTTTAGTAAATTCTATTTTTAGCAGTGTTCTAGCTAGCATCAACACAATGAGCTTTCCACTTCAAGCAGTGCAGATGAGTATTCCTGGTTTTGGCTTTTGAGGCACAATTTTGGAGAAATGAATTATTTTAAGTTATAAATGTTATATTTTCACTTTGGAGCCCCCTTTGGCCTAGTATTATAACTTTATGTTGTTTTAAAAAGGGGACTTGAGGGTGGACGCCTCATCTGGAGACTATTAAAATATTTCTAAATTTAAAAATATCATTGTTGAAGTGGGATGCCAAAAGTAATGCTTTATTTGCAAATTTTATAAAGTTATTCTCCTTCAAGTGGGGATGCCAAAGTCAAGGAGACAAATGAAATTAAAAATAAAATACAAATCCAAGTTGGGTGCCCGAAAGGGAGGGAAATGGAAATTTGAATTTGGAGATTGAAGGCTATATATAAGAGTGTTGGGATCTTGGTTTCTCATCCATGAAGAAAATAAAACGAAGTGCTACCGAAATGGTGTTGGAATTGCTTCAAGGAATGCATACCTCCTAGCTACTCTTAGTTTCTTGCTTGAAAGATAGCAACTAGCTAAGTGAGAAGGTTGTTCTTTACTCAAAGGAATAGATTGAGCCTATTGTAATGGAGTCTTTTGATGTTTTTTAATGTCTATTGGGTGTTTTTTCAATTTACAGGTTGTTTATTAGTGTGGCTGAAAGTGATATTCGATCATAAGTCTAAGGGTGATTTTTGTTAGCTTCTGGGTATTTTCTCTATCAATTCCTAGGCCTTGGGCGCTCCTTCTTGCTGAGTTTGAATTTTTTTAGTGAATTCTTGAATTTTCTATTGCAGGTCACCCCTTTCTCCAGGCCGTACCCTTGCCTAGAAGTGTCTTGGAAAATGTGCTCAAATAATATCTCAAGTTTGTAGCAGTTTCTCAGTCTTAGCGTGGTCGCCATCTTTCTAGGAGCCCTTTGCATTTGGTTTCATGTCATTTGGAGAAGTTTTGAGTGAGTTATGAGTATTTTAGTGAGTTTTCTAGTTGCTGGTTTGAATTTTCAGTTTGTTGTTCTGTCATATCAGATTGTCTAAGTTGGAGTTTTGGGGTGTTTTTTCATATCTAGTGAGTCTTAGAAGATTGGAGATCAAATAATAACATTTGCAGATTCTTGGACAACTTAACTATTGGCTTCTTGCAGGATTTATTCTAATTGTAAAGTTGTTTCAGTAGTACTGGTCAGCTCTTATTTACATTCTGTAATTTCTAGGTATTGTATTCCCACTTTTAGTGGAAGAAGGTTGACCTCGCCACCTTGTTTACTTTTTGTTTAAGCATTATCATTCCCACCATTGGTGAAAGAGATAGGCCTCGCCGTCTTTGAATATTGTAATTGGGTCGGCTTGCCGCCCTTCTTTACTTTTTGTACTTGCATTCATATTGTTGATCGGTTGTGCCGTCAAATCACTCCCGCTGAATAAGTGGTCGAGTTGCATTGTAATTTTCTAGCTTTCAGTTTACAAGCTAACAATCCCTGACGCCATATGCTCATACCTCGCCCGTCATTGGGATCTTGGTGTACATTCTTGGCATAAGGTTACATTTCCAGTGTTGATTTTGGTTTTGCTAATGCTCACGGGTGAATTGTTTAAGTTGTTGCAAAAATTTGAAAAAATTATAAAGGGGTCATTTCATTTTATTTCCAAAGTTAGAATTTATTTGATGATTTCCTCCTCAACGAAAACCCCCTATGTGACAAAGCATCATTTTGAACATTTCTCACCATAGAATCTTCGCTGGAGTGTTTAAGCTTAGATTTCGACACCTAGCATCTGGCCATCTGCCATTGATGACCTCAGAGATCCTAACTTTTCTCCTAAAAAAGTGAAAACAACCCACCAGACTTAAACTGACTGTTTCTTGATTCTGACTTCGCCACTATGATCATGAAGTGAAATAAGCCAATCAAAATAATTTTCAATCAATTCTAACAAGATCCTATTTTTAGGGTTTTTTCTAAAAATAGGGGCCCGAAAACCTAATTTTCAAAATTTTCAAAATTTTCCAATATCTTCTAGACAGTAAACCCACAAAAATCCCATACTTTGTTTGCCCAAAAACTGACTTTTGATGACAATTTTACAAGGTTTAGACCATTTTAATCAAAATGCCTTAATGAAGCAAAAACATTGCTTTAGGTACAACAAATAGGTTTGTAAGTTTTTTTTAGTCCTAGGTTTCCTTAACAAGTGTAGACATAATTTACAATTGATATCTAGTGATTAACCTTGGAGAAAGCATAGTAATCTAATCATGTTAGATCTCTTTCCACAAGCGCATTGTATATTTACCAAGCCCTTTAGTTGTGATGACTTTGACATGTTAGATGATGCCCTTGGGGACTTCATCTCACCTAGATCGTCCACTAAGGCTTCTAACATTCCAACAAATGCAATAATTGATACTCATGATAATCATAGTAGTTATTCTCATAATATCTCTCCTAATTGTCAGAGTATAACACAAGAAAATGAAATCATTGATGTTTACTCACAAGGATATATTCAACGTACTAATAGAGTAAATGAGAATGAAACTCACAGAACATGTACAAAAAGCATTCATGAATGCATAGTGCACATAATAATAGTACTTCATTCATTAATGCAATGGAACCAGAGTACAATCATCCATACTATGTCAACATATCTTGTGTCATAACATATCATCACAATGTAACATAACGTGTCATAGTGTTTCTTGACTACAATGAACCCAAGTATAGATAGTCTCTAGCAATGGTTGACAACACCAACCGTCACAAATCCCCATTACAACTAATCCAACTAGTTGGAGACTTAATTTCCTAAAACAACATGTAATATGAAGTATATAAAACATTTTTCTGCCTATACTATAGTTTTATTTAATTACATTATTTGGCTGACTAATAACATGGACACTCTTAGATGACTACAATTGACACATTTCTTAGTATCACTTTTCCTAATCTTCATTCACCTCCCAACATCTTCCCTACTTGTCAGAACACTTTGGTGCAAGAGGATGTAATCATGGACCATCACGACAATCATAGTTATTCTTCTCTTGATACATCACCCACTTGTGAAGAAGGTATCATGGTGTTAGAGGATCCAATCGTTGACTCTCATGAGAATCTTGTTTGTTTCTCTCCCAATACTTCTACTTGGGAATATATTGTGGCATAGGAGGATGAAATCATTGATACATTTCTTTCAATAGATAGTAAGATGGATGCCATAGATGAAGATGTTAAGTTGATATTAGATCTCCTTTCAATAGAAGGACATCAACAGGTAGATAAATCAGTTGAGGTTATGAATTCACAATTGACAATTGGATCTCCTTTAATTAGTGGAACCCCTAAGTCACCTCTCATTATAGGATCTCCTAAACCCCTTGGCCAAATATCTTGAACTTTGCAAGGAAAATCATTAGTGAGCATGTGTCACAGCAACCAAGTTATCACACAATTGCTCACACATATAACATTTCTCAACTTAGTGGTAAAGACTATGATCTTGTTGAGCAACTTTGTAGTATTCCAACAAAAATCTCCCTTTGGGACTTGATTCAAACATCACCAACATACCACAAGATGCTCCAAGAGGCTTTGCAGAAGATTGATGTCCCACCTTTTGTTAGACCAAATGACATAGCTACCTTGTTTGATTGTATGCAAGAGACAAAGTCAGATATTACATTCCCTCAACATGAATTACCGTTGCTTGAGATCCAAACTAAACATGAATCCTTAATGATAAAGGTGATCATTAATGAAACTGGAGTTAGGTGTACTCTCATACACAATGGAGTAGGTCTTAATGTTTGTAGCATTGATCTCCTGGATAAAATTGGTGTGGATAAGAATATTATAGAACCCAATGATGTTAATATTTGTGGCAAGCTTTGATAATGTTAATAAGAAATCATTAGGAATGATCACACTAGCCATTGAGGTTGGGCCCATGGTTTTTCCTACCCCTATCCATATCATGCCAAGACCTCTTTCATACAATATTCTCCTAGGTAGACTATGGATTCATGCCATGAAGGGAGTCTTGTCTACTCTCCACCGTGAGATGAAGTATGAATATAATAATAAGATATACACAGTTAAAGCAAATGAGCAAAGTTATAATTCACAAGTTCAACATGATCGTAACACTTCCAACTCTCTTAATACTTTGATTCTGACTTCAAAGGTAGAACTTATACAAGATGATGGTAATCGTAATTATCTTTCACCTACAACAAAACTCTTAGACGATGATTGGGGGCCATTAGATTTTACACCTTGTTTCAAATAGGAGTCTAAAATCTCACCATCAAGGTCCAAAGAGTCAAATACAAATAATAATCATACTAACGATTCATCTTCAAACACATATTTTGAGGATGATTGGGGTTCATTATATTTTACACCTTCCTTTATGAGAGAGTACAAAATCACAATCTAAACCAAAAGAGTCTTGTGTTTCATTTGTCCAACTTGGTTTCATCTGTGGATGGCGGGGGCATGACAATCACCTTCCCCTATATCTCCACCCCATCTACCCTAGGTAAAGGGAGTCGTTTTTCATTCGGTTCCCTCTCCCCAAAAAATAATAACTTTCACCCATGATTACGACACCCCACAACTCTCCTCCGAAAACCATTGCCAAGAATGTTGAAATATCCCCCCCTTTAAAGATTTCCATGGTAGGGTTAAGAAAAAAGCAAGTAAAAAAATAGTTATCAAAACAGTTATACTTCTATCTTCACGCATTGGGAGCCACGATTCAAAAGTGGTAGATCTTGAATTACAATAGAAAGAGTTTATGCCACCCTCGTGGCATGGTGCTCGCAGCCTTTAATGACTTTTCAATAGTATTTTTAAAAACATTAAAAGAAACGTCTGCCACCTACATAACTTTATGTTGTGGTCTTATAAGGTTTATGTTGGCTTAAGAAACAATTATAATTTCATTTCAAATACCTTCGTGCTCCTCATTTGAGATTCAAGCTTTATACTTTTAACGTGCTCTTCTTTTAAAAAGAATCAAGCCCAAACTTAAAGCCACAACTAACGGCCAATTCAGATTATCATACCATATATATAAATGATAAAACATTCAACGTTTACAGATAATAATAATGCCATGCAAGATCGACGATGTTGATTATCACATCGTTCCATTGGCGTAATCACCATTATATAATGAATTCATCAACAACCAATATGATCAACGTTCAACTTGTCATCAAAAATAGTATATATATATATATATATATATATATATATATATATATATATTGCACTTTATATGTATATGAATATACATATGTATGAGCTTTTCTTTCATATTAAAATTAAGCATATATATATATATATATATATATATATATATATATATATATATATATATATATATATATATATATATATATATATATATATATATATATCATGTACTTATATTTATTAACACAAGAAAGTTATTAAACCCCCAAATTACCACAACCATGTGTAATAGAAGAACACGACTCAACTATCATAGGTTGACTTACCTCCAAGTACCCTCTTGGTATTCCTAGACACTTTTAGGTTTACGGGATCAAGTACTTGATCAACACTAAGCTTAAATGACATTTCCTGAGAATTCATAACCTTACCCATCTCCCAAGTGATACTCCCCCTCTTTCTCTTTGGAGGTGCTCGGATCACTCCTGCAATCTCAAGAAAATAAACAGGTAGTTAGCCTTGACACCATTACATCATGTTCATATCATTGCATTTTCATTAATCATTTGCTTTAAAGAAAAATAATCATCTCACAGTATTTCATCATATTCATGACATCAAATAATCATCATCATTCCATTTAAATGCATTAACATATCATTGCACAAGTCCATCATAATTTGTAACTTTCAAGGTTTCATAATCTCATGATTCATCATAATATTTACCATAAAGTAAAAAGTAATTTAGAAATCCATGGTGGGGTGTAAAAATTTGTCTAGCAATAGTACATATGTAATTTATATTAAACTCATATAAATGCATACAAAAGTATTTAATATATTTCACAACCAGTCTGCACTAACATATAAATTATTTTTACAACTTAAGTTCTGGCCTAGACGCTTGGTCAAAGCTATGCCAGCTCTAGCGACCTCAACCAATGATATACTAGTTGTGATCCAGGGCTCTTTTGATGTACGGTGGCCCTTGGAAAGTGGCATGACAACATATACAATCACTAAACATGTAGGAAATGGTTCACAACTTTATTAATTAGTTTAACATGCACATGGACTCCATGTCACCTCCCTTCAACTCCTTAGAAAGTATGGCGCCCATATTCAAGCTACTACCCATTTATGGTATATCCTTACCACAAATTTACCCCATAGAAAATATTGTTTGAATTTAGCAATGCATGTATAATGGCTAACATCTCCTTGTCATAAATGGAAAATATTTATTTTGTCTCATTGAGCTTTCTACTCTCAAAAGCTATAAGATGTTTGTTCTACATTGGGATAGCTCCAATGCCCTCGCCAAAAGCATCACACTCTAACACAAAGGGTTGAGAAAAATATTGCAGTGTGTAAAACTGGATATGAACTCATTACCTCCTTAAGCTTGTTGAAGGTTTGTTGTGGTGCATCTGTTTAGAAGAAATATCCCTTCTTGGTCAAGTCTATTAAGGGTGCTACCAGCTGTGGAAAACCCCTAACAAATCTCCTATAATAGTTACACATACCAAAGAATCCTCTTAGATGGGTCAATGTCTTAGCTGGTGGCCAATCCAGTATGGCTTGAATCTTATCCTGATCCACTTTGACTACCTCTACACTAATAACATGTTCCAAATATAAACTTGTCATCTCAAATTTGCATTTAGATGCCTTGGCATATAGTAACTATGCCTCCATGATTCATAAGACCTCATCAATATGTCTAAGATGATCCTCCCATATTTTACAACATATTAGAATATCATCAAAGAAGATAAGTACAAATTTTTGCAATTGCTTATTAAATACCCGATTCATACATGACTAAACTATAGTGAGTGCATTGGACAATCCAAAAGGAAATATCTAGGAATTGCAGTTTCCATTGTGGTATCTAAATGCAGTCTTATGAATGTTCTCATCACTCACTCAAATCTGATGATACCCTAACCAAAGATCAATCTTTGAAAAGTAAGCTACCCCATGCAACTTGTCAATCAACTCACCCATCCTAGGGATAGGGTACCTGTTCTTAATTATTTTATTGTTGAGAGCCTTGTAATCAATAAACATCCTCATGTTTCCATCTTTCTTAACCAAAACTACTCAAGTAATGAAAGGACTAGAACTGGGTCTAATATGCCCCATATCAAGTAGCTCCCTAATGGCCTTATTTATCTCCTCCTCATGTCTTTTTGGGTGGTGATAAGGGGCAGTGATGATAGGCTTGGCCCCCTCCAATTTGATAACATGCTCTAAGCCTCTATTTGGTGCTCTACTTGGAGGAATTTTACCAAACACCAAACTATGTTGTCCAACAATGACTAACTATCAACATGATAAGCTCTCTTATCCTTTGAAGAAACATTTTTATAAATAAAGCATTGGGTTTCCCAAGCAACTTCACTATTCCTAGAAAGAGCTTACATCTTTGTAGCAGCTACTCTAGGTGCTCTATCAAACATGCCTCAAAGTACTACCTTTTTTCCATTTTCTTTAGATTTCAAATACATAGTTTGCAAGTTTTGGGAGTACTTCCCAAGAGAAGACAACCACTATATCCCAAAAAACACATCTATCTCTCCAATCCCCACTACATAGAAATCATCTATCACCCTATGGTTACCTAGCATGAAGCACAACTGTGATATCTTTTCGGTGCACGCCATAGTAAACCCATCTACAACCATTACATTAAATCCTTCAAAATCCTCCACTTGAAGTCCTTTCTTTTCCACTAGGCCTACATCAATGAAGTTGTGGGTTTCCCCAATATGGGACAAAACAATCACTCTCTGACCATGCAAGACTCCTCTAATTTTGAATGCATTGTACCTGGGTGTACCTAATAGAGTAGAAAAAGTCACTCTTGTAACTCCAACCATTTGGTCTCCTGGTTTAGCATCTTCCTCTTCATGTTCACTTCTTGACTTAGCTTCCTCCTTTTCTTCTTCATTATTGGAGACAACCTTAATGTAATGAGCCTTGCCCCTTCTGAGTCACCTATTGTAATGTCCACTTTTGGTCCATTCCAATGTTCTTGTAAATTCCCAAGATTCTTGGAGAACATCAACTTTATCGAATATGAATTTTGATAGTGAAAGTGAGTATAAGAATTCGAGTTGAGTCCAATGGGTACTTTTGGGAGGCAATTTCAAATTTATAGGAGCTCTCCAAACTTCTTGGAGAAATTTACTATTTATAGTTCTAAAGCATCAATTTTCATAAGGTTGGATATCTTGAGGGCTTAAGAATATTTTGGCATGGTTGGAATTCATATTTGATCCATTTTGATATTTTCCATAACTTTGGCTCCAAGTATAGAAAATAGTTAAATGTTACATTGTCAAAAAGTAAAACATTAGAAAACAACTTATGTTTAATTATTTAAAGGAGTATAAACCTAAAGTCAATTTTTGGAGGGAAATTAAGAGGACACAAATAATGCTATTTTATTATTCCAAAAGTGCTTATAAAAAGGGTTTTGGAGGAAAGAAAGATTGTTCTTGATATTCTGAACATTCTATGGAACCCTTGTTTATTTGGGAG
The DNA here is from genome assembly GCA_007258455.2 of Sequoia sempervirens. Classification (NCBI taxonomy): domain Eukaryota; kingdom Viridiplantae; phylum Streptophyta; class Pinopsida; order Cupressales; family Cupressaceae; genus Sequoia; species Sequoia sempervirens. The sequence goes on along the minus strand of VDFB02288754.1, from coordinate 107,094 downwards.
ATTGAACAAGGTTCATTCTTCAGCAAAAGGAGGAAAACTCTTTTGGACATCAGTTTTGTTGACAAAAACCCACCTAGCTAATTGAGTGGATTCATATAGAGTTCTCGTTGTGCTGAACATTGAAGGTTGAAGATTTTGATGTTGAAAAGAGCATTATTCTTCCAAATTTGTATTGTTTTCTAGAGTGCTGAAAGGTACTAATTTATTTAAAATTTGTGGAAAAAACAATAAATTCATGAAGCTTGAATATCATTTCAAAATTTAGGAGCTAAGAAAAAAGTTTTTGCTAAGATAAGCAGGGTTTTTGAAAGGGCCCTGAACCCTTTTACAAATTGAAAGATAGAACATTCAGCTCAACAAAACAACAAAACCAGCAAAGAACAACAAGACAACGTAAAACAACAACCAAACAGAACCATTGCAACTCCCTTGAAATGGAGCAGAAAAACAACACACCCACCTCAAGGTGGTTTAAAAAATTGTTCCAAAGATTTTTGTTGAACCATTATACAAGAGTTCTTTTCCACAAATCTTTTCATCTTTTTATTGCAAGGATAAGAAACAGAACCACTCATGGGATCAAACAAACCAGAAGTATCAACTGAGGGACTCTTAGAATCTTCAACCTGAGGATTTTGAAGGAGCGAGGTGTGATCTTCCGCAACAACAGACATCTTCTCAGGCTTTTGAAAGAGCATGGTGTGATTTTCCGTATCAACAGGCATCTTCTCTTTTTTTCTTCCAAACATAGTGTTGCTTCTTTCTCATTAGGCAGGTAAAGGAGGCATGACCTACTTTTCCTCAAAAATGGCAAATAATGGGAGAATTTTCATATTCAATCTGCTGCACCCACTTGCCAAATCTTGAAGATAAGGTAATCTGAGTAGGGAGAGTAAGGTTAATATCCACTAACACATAAAGCCTAGTAGACAGTAATCTCTTCATCGATTTCGTGATCTTATCCGTACAACAAAACTTCCCAAAAGAATTAGCAATACCCATAAAAACCTTTTCATGCCAAAACTCAAAAGGCAACCCTGACAAACAGACCCAAATAGGAAACATAAGAGTGTCCATCATAGGGTTGAAACCAGGAGACCACCTTTGAAGACAAAGGCCATTTTGACCAAAAAAACAAGGGCCATCAAGAAGGACCTTAGAGCAACTTTCTTCGCAAGGAAAGGAAAAGAGGAAGAAACCATTTATCATAGCAATTACCTTGACTTGATCGCAAAACTTCTAGATCCGACAAACCCATCTTCTAATAGCATCTATGTTGGGACGAATACCACAGAATATCCCTACCAAGGAGCATTTAAGCCAATCCAAGGTCTCTGAAATGGTAGAATCAAGAACATCAAATTTAGCTTGTCCTTCCTCCAAAGCAATGGAGCTACCAGCAGAGACATTGCCATCCTCCGAGGTAGTCACAGGGAATGAAGGAAGAGCAGAATGAATCAAACCCCCAGCCCTACAGTCCAGCCCATCAAGCTCAGTAACTATAGAGGGCAGAGGGGAAGCAACAGGGACAGGAGTGCTCTCCACAACAACATCAAGGATAAGGAACCCTTTTCTGAGACCAGAAAATAGAGCTTTGTCACTAGTATTCTCAACCTCACTAGCAATCAAGTTCTTCTGGGTCTTCAGATGGGCCTCCAGAAGGATGTCAAAAAGAAGCCCATCCTCCTCAACCAACCCATCATAGAGCCCATCCTCCGGCCCACTAGAAGCAACAATGGAAGAACCATCAACGGGATCCTCAAAGTTTGAGAACAAAAAATCATCCTCGTCTCCCTCTAGAGCCCACAGGTCAATGACAGGGGAGTCAGGGGAACCACCAAGGGAGCCCACCAGACCAGGGCTCGTAGAAGCAGCAGGAGCGAAGACCAGAGGATCCGCTACAGTAGGTCCATCGCTATCTGCAGAAGTGGCAAGATCTCCATCCGAATCTTCGTCTTCCTCGTTGCCGCCTCCGGAATTTTCAAAAAACGCCAACCTCTGTCTTTCCCCCGCAGAGCCTCCGTCTTCATCGTTACAATATGAACTAACGTCAGCTAATAAAATTGTTTTTACTATGAGATTTTTTTTTGTATTGTATTGTATTGGAGAAGAAAGATCAAATTAAATCAGTAGAGCTGTTATAGAACAACAACAGTACATCATCATAGTAGGAGCTAGGAACATTGCTGTTAGAGAATAGCAGCAATCTAAAAGTAAACATCTACAGGCTGTCAAAAACCAGCAAAAACAAACTTACAGAGTTACGAGTAAAATTATAGATCAAAGAGGTAAATATCTACTTGCTGTTAACAAACAGCATCAAAAATTACTGATTTGCAAAGCCATTAGAGCACAATGCAAACAGCTGATAGACTGCTGCAATAAACTAAGCTGATGAATACTGTGACAGCATCATAATCTCCAACGAAGCAGCTGCAATAAAAAACGAAGTTAATGCCAGAATAAGACCCACTCCATAGCATGTGAAACACCATCCGAGATATGACAAAAATTAGCAACAGTTACTATTAGTTGACCACCCCAACTAGAGCAAGGAATCTCAAAGCTTCTGTACCACACTTGAAAATCAACTTGTAGCCTGCTCCAAAAATTTTAGCTTCAAAACCATCAAATTGCAACTGTAGTTCTTTCAGAGTAGCGTACAAGTCAGGTTTGAATTGGAGGGATGACTGCAGATGGGAAAGATGGGGAGCAAGATTCACACAGACAATCCGAGTTTCCATCTGAATGGCCTAAAACATGTGGGAAAAGGTAGCGAGGCAGCGGAAATTCCAAATGTGTTTCAAAATAATGTGTCTGAAGGTCTATGATATGATATTAAGGTGTGAAGCAAGGCCAAGCAGAGCAGTTTTCCAAGACCAAACTTGAGGAGAAAGGGCCGGAGGATTGACAAAAGGATAGTTCCATAGGCGCTGCGCATGGGGACAAAACCAGAAAGCATGCTTGATAGTTTCCTTTTTAGTGAAAAAGGGGCAAGATAGTGTTATCCCAAATGCTGTCATACCAATTTGGGGCTAATGGTAGATGCCTAGCATATTAACCAAGGCAATGATTGTTTTCCCTAAGGGGCGACTATGATAAATAAGACTTAAAACTTATAATTAAAACCTTTATAAAACCTGCCGCAGCCTTGGGCATTCAAATAACGAGGCAATGAAGAGTATTGATTCCCTTTTGGGAAACTTTGGTGAATAATAACTAAGGCAGCTGCTCCAGTTTGGGAAGTGGCCCAGCAACTTTTAGAGATCTCTCAATATTTTATTATTTTGGCACTGCCATATTTCAGAAGGTGTGCAAGACATTTTCATGCCAATATCAGGAGGGTTCGATCCCATATGAGTTGATCTTAAGGAAGTTTAGACTAAGGCGCAAGCAAGCTGGATAATCTAGGGAATTTTCCTAGACTTCACAGTATTTCCTAGACTATATACACATTAACCGCAGAAAATTCAAGGAGAAACGCATCCAGTTTGGGACTGTTGGGGACACTTTGGAAGAAAGTATAGTGTTGTTTCATGTGGACAGCTCTATCATATTCAAATCAGACATTTATAATTGTATTGCAGCAGTTTTCTGGACTAATTTAGTTCATTCCCCAGCTGTAATAACTTGTTCCATTTTATATCAAAAATTCGCAGCAGTTTATGAAGATAAGGAAAGAAGTAAAGTAAAAGTAAATCAGTCACCAGACATTGCTGATTCAGTGTACAACAGCCCCAGCTGATTTAGCCATTGAATATAATCAAGCAGATTGTTCAAACTCACTGTATTCACTGTGTACAATATTCAAATATTATTCCAGAATCCTTCATATCAGCTAAAAGGTCAGAGTTTATATTATTTCATTTCTAAATGTTTAAGTGATTTTTATCAGCACTTGTATGATAACTGTTTGCTAAAATGTCTATGATTTGTTCCATGAATGTAAGCTATTTGTAAGAATGCCTATGTTCATCAATGATACTTATAGCTGTCCAATATTGTAAAATTTAAGAAAATTGATTGGTATGCTGTCCTATCAACTATTTGACGAAATGTATGTGTGCAAACATTAGAAACAATTGCCAGTTTATTGAAAAATATTGGTAGGGACATTACATTTGTGATCTGGTTCCCAAGGCTCTTTGCATGAAAAGAACAGTTTCTTCCTTTGCAGCTTATTCTTTGTTTCCTCATCCTTGTTTTCCTTTCCAGGCCATTCCTTTTGAAAATATTTCTTGTCTTTCTTTGGTGGCAATGGCATAGGGTGCAATTTATTTTTGGGTGTAGAGAACTCCATGTTTCTTGCCCTTGTTATAACATATTATAAAGGTGGGTCAAATTCCTTCACCCAACCTCCAAGTGGTTCAATCAAACCCTCAATAAAATGAACAAGTCTTCTCTTTGATACATCAAGAACGATCATGGAAAGCCTCTAAAATTGAGACACGTAATTGTTAATTGAACCATATTGTTTTAGTTGTGCTAGCTCTGGATCCTCTTATCAAACCTGTTAATTAGCCTTTGATTGAAATCTGCATGAGAGTCTACGAGACTATGCCCCTATGTTACCATCCCACAGTATCACCACTTGTGAGCATTCCCCTCCAAATGAAGTGTGGCATGTTTATTGCTTCATTCATACATGGGATTAAGTGGGAAATATCCAATTTTTGGACCCATGAATGTGTTGTGCAATTGTTAAGAGCCATCAAAAGTGGGCATGGACAACTTGTCGAAGCATCATTGCAAGTCCTAATTTTGTGTACCCTTGTTTTTCGTAGGTCTATTCTTCAACTTTAGCTGGCAAAAATCACTCAATGACAGCAATATGAAATTCTTTCCCTAATGATTGGTACTCATGCAGATTATTTATATAACTCTCTGCATCATTTTTCTGTCCTCCATTAACCATTCCGGTGTTGTTAGTTCAGTTGTTTGCAAAATTACTTGCTTCCGCATTGTTTTTCTGATCATCCCTGGGCATGTTCATATTTTGCAGTGTGTCAACAAATTAGTCAACTACTGCTGTTACTATATAAGTTTATTTAACTGATGTTCTATAATCTATATTATTTCCCTCATGAGAATTCCTTTTCATCTACTTTTAAATTTGCAAATGAGAATCTTTTGTGTTTTCTGAAAATTGAAATTGACCTTTTCTAACTTCTTTCTGGTAATCCTTGTTTGCTCTTTCACTAGGTTACATATGAATTATATTTCTGCATCAATCTGATAAATTCTTAATAGGCTTGTAGGAAAGCCAACTTTGAACTGTAGAGTGCCACGTTATCTTTTGTGTATTTCATCAAATGTTTGACAAAATGCCAAATAGTGAAAAATGCAAGAAACTGATTTTGACCTCTAATGTAAGACAAATAATTTAGCATATTCACTATGTAAGTCAACTGAAATCTACTCATTAATGCTGGCACAAGATCTGTAAATCCATGTTTACAAGTACAACTCATAAATATAATTGTAATGATATTGAATTTGGCTTTGCATGCTAATAATTGTGATATAAGTTGTTACCATAGTTGGACTACTCGGCGTTTGCAAGTACTCGGCAAGCCCAAAAAATTCGGTTCGGGAAAAACTCGGCAAAAACTCAGAAAAAACTCGGCAAAAAACTCGGGAAATTAAAAAATTGTTTAAACTTCACTAAAAACACTTTTTTTTTGCAAAATTCAAAGATAAGATGCATCCAATGAGTCAATAAATGAGTACATATAAGAAACAAGTTGTATTTCATTGATTTGAAAGAAAATTGGATTCAAAATGGCATCCTCATGTGGAATGCTCAATGCGCTAATATGATAATAGTCTGAAACAAAATGAAAATAGCAAATTGTTTTTGTAAAACTGAAAGTAAATACTACATAAACATTAATATATTTCAGTTTTTACAAATTTATGAATCACATCTTCCTCTTCCCATGTCTAGATCTCAGTAAGGGACCGGAAGAGGGTCCAAATCATAGGACTCTGCTCCTGTTGTGCCTGTGGCTCCTCAACCTCCATCCTGGATGTAGATCCTCTTGCAGCTGGTGGTGGTGGCACTTGCAATGACTCCTCCTCCTCAAGGTCATCCTCAAGGTCGTCCAATGAGAATGCAAATCCACCCTCCTCCATTGCCTGTCGCTCTAAATCATAAATCTCATCCTCAGTAAACAATGGAGGTTGCTCCCCTCGCCCTGTCCAGTCACTATATGGATCTATCTCATCCAAATCAATTGGATCATCATAAGATATTTCCTCTACCTTTCTTTTGCACAATCGAAGATTATATTGCACATAAACAAGGTCATTGAGGCATTTTTGAGCGAGTTTGTTCCTTTTCTTTGTGTGGATGGCCTCAAATAGGCTCCAATTGCGCTCACAATTGGATGAACGACAAGGCTGGCTCAAGACACGGAGGGAAAATTTTTGAAGATTTGGGGTTTTTCCACCCCAATTTGTCCACCAAACATCTACAAAAAAAAGAAACAAAAGAGTTAGAAAATTGTAACTTGTAACTTGTAATTATCAATTTTTCATTTTTGTAACTTGTAAATTTCAAATTTTATACCTGGTGGCGGCCTAGATACTATCTCTTTGCCAGGTTTGAAGAGAAGAGTGCACCCATTTTTTCTCTATAACTCTGCAATTCATTAACAATGCAGTCTGCCTCATCAGGGGTGGATGTCATCTGTTGAATGCAAGTAGTGAGGCCCTCCATAACCTCTCTAGTAGGATCTGCATAGGTGCCTGAATGGATGAAATGGGGGTTCAAGAAGTACCCTGCTGCATGGATGGGTTGGTGTAGTTGATTGTTCCACCTCCTGTCAATAATCTCCCAAATGGGATCAAATTTGAGGTTGTCCCCCTTATAATAATTTCTAATAGCCTCCTTGGCCCTATCCATGGCCTCATAAAGATACCCCATTGGATTTTGATCCCCATCCACCAAGCGGAGCACTCTAACCAAGGGCTCTGACACCTACAATATAAATTCAAAAATGCAAAAAAAGATTAGAGTTACAATTTAGTAATTTACAAATTTACAATAAAAGACATTAACTTTAAGAAAAATGTTCAATTTGAATTTAGATTCAAACTCAAAGTTTTGAAGTTACCTTCACAATCTTTGTTGCTCTTTGTGCAAAGAGGGGCTTGAAGATAATTTTTTGAACTCTTTCTCCTTCTGGCTTCTTCGAATAAGGTGAGTCTAGCCATGCTTGACTGACAAACATTTGTTTCAAAGTCGTCAATGCACCAAGAATGCTTTGCAATGTTAAGAAAACCATTGCAAACCTTGTCACACCAGGTCTCACCAATTCTCTCCCTTTGGTGTGCTCCCTCATCAAGTTGAGAACCCAAGGGTGATTGTAGATATATTTTGTGATCCTCCTTCCATCCTCTACAATCGGTGTGACCCAATCTAATTTTCCTATGTCCTCCAAAAGAAGGTCAAGGACATGGGCAACACATGGTGTCCAAAAAATTGTGTGGTGTCTATCTTGGAGGATTCTTCCTAATGCCACATATGCCGCTGCAGTGTCAGTTATGATTTGCACTACATTTTCAAGCCCAACCTCCATGCACACTTGCTCCAACATTCTAGCCAAATTTTTAGCATTTTTTACTATGCTGGAGGCATCCACAGATTTCAAGAACACCACCTCATTTTTGCAAGAAACCAAAAAATTAATGATGGTACAGTTTTTTCCATCTATCCACCCATCAAAAAGAATAGTGCAACCATATTTTTTCCATTCTTCTCTTTATTATTCTATCGCTGCCCTTGCCCTTTCAGTTGCATTAGAAAGCAACCTACAAGTACAAAGAGAAATTAAGTACACAATTTTAATTTGTCAACAAAAAAATAGCTTAAATTAATCATAAATTAAACTTAAAAAACATAAATTAAAGAACATAAACTAACTTCCCACTCAAGTCTTTGCGTGAAGGCACCTTGTAGCCTTTCCCTGCAACTATCAATGTGGTCACCAAATTTTTCCAGTAAGGTGAGCTTGCCACATTGAAAGGGATGTTGTTGAAGTACCAAAAATCAGCACAAGCAATATTTACATGCTCATGCACCTCCTTATTCCACCCAGTTGCATCTAAAAAAGGTTGTGCACCAGGTGTGTTTCTAGGCACAAAAAAATCACCAATGCGTGAACCCGTGGCCGCAGGTGTTAATCGAGATCCTGCCCCTAGTACTCTACTAGAGCCAGAGGTAGTACTAGTTGAAGGGATGGAGGTGGTGGTCGGTTGCAGCAATTGTCTTCGCACATGTGGACCACGAAGAGAGCCCACTATGCCAACTGCTACATCATCATCATCATCTAACAGTGAATCAAGGCTGGCTGTAGTACCTTGAGAAGAAGCTATGGTAGCTTGCATTGCCGCTTTTTCCTTTGCTCTTTGAACCTTTTTTTCTTCTGTAGTGGAAAGTATTACATTCATTTGTCTTTTTATTTCCTCATTGGTGTTATGCAAGCCCTAGCATCACATCTAGGGATGCCTGCAAGGTGGTATTTGAGGCGATTGATTCCTCCACGATATACATTTTTACATCTAATGCAATACACTGATCCAGGTTTTGGTCCTTCATATGCATATTTCCAAGCAGGATCTCTAGCTCCTCCTAGACGAGTGCCTACATATTCCCCACTCCCAGGCACAGATGGGGCTGAGGTAGGGGTAGAAGCGGATTCAGAAGCCATAATCAATTAACCTACACACACAAAAGTGAAAGCAAAACTTGTTAGTTTTTTTATAGAAAATTTAAAAACAAGCTAAATTAGATTAAATCAAAATAGATTACTTTAAATTAGTAAAATCTAAACTAATCTAAATCAAAACTTGTTCGAAACTTGCTTTTTCAGGGACAAGACTTCATTTGCCAGCCTTTGGACCATAGGATCCGTAAAGTTGGAGCTGGCACTGGGAGCACTAACGTTCGATGCTGAAGACCCTAAGGCTTGCATCCTTTTGTTGGCGTTAGCTCCCATTCTTATTTCTCCAGCAAGGATCATGTTGTTCTCCAAGCTGGTAGCTAGTTGCTAAGCTGCTTCGACGCTGGCAAGATTTTCGCTGCGTAAGTAAAAACTTACTTTGGGTAATTGTGTATTGATGAAGAAACATTTCAGGTTATGATTTGTCGGTCTTACATCATTCGAGATACGTGTCACCAATTTATTAAACTTTTCCACGAACTTGCGCATAGGCTCGTGAGATTCTTTGCGCATGGTGGTGAGTTGTGCCAACAAAGCGTGTGAATCTTCAGCAGGTTTGAATCTTTCTTCAAACTTTGTGTGAAGAGTGGCCCAGTCGGTGACAGAAGCATTAGGAAGAGTATAGAACCATTCAGCTGCAACCCCTTGAAGGGATTCAATGAACAATCTTACAGAGACGTCTTCATGCTCAATGTTGAGAACACCACAAACGATGTAGAATGCAGATATGTGTTCATTGGGATGTTGTTTTCCATCACCTTGAAACTTCGGGAGATGCTTTCTGGAAACATGTGGCAGTTCGTGCAAAGGTGCGGCCAAACGGAGGGAACCAAAAGCATTTCCCCATGGTCTTGTAGGTGGTGCGGCCATAGCTGGTTGCACAACAGGTACCTAAATAGGACACCTACGGTAAACAGACCAAACACTTGGGAGAGGAGATCTTTGGCTACGCGGAGGGTAGCTTACAACATGTTGCAATGGTGACCTTACTTTGGGGGAGTAAATGGAAAATTATGTTGCAACAACTCTTCAAAAAGTGGATCTACTACTCCTTGAGCCCTCAATCCTCGTGTATATATTTGGTCCGCCGGTCCGCCAGAATGTAGATCTGAACAAGATGGAGATTTAAAAGTAACAATATACAAAAGAATAGTAAGAAACAGGAAACTTATCTACTTCAATCAAAAGTATGAGGCTTAGATTGTGTATGTCCTTCCCCAGCGGAGTCGCCAAAAAACCGTTGGGTGAAAATTATGTAATCAACTTTTCGATAGATTACACAACTAGGACTTCAACCACAACTATGTGAGATATAAATCTCTCCTCTCAGAAAGGGGAGGCACCCTTCTTACTGCTGACAAAAGCTATAGTAAAACAAATAAAGTAATTACAGAATGTACACGATACTAACGAAGTGGGGGGGTGTGTCACATTCATCCTTCTCTCTTTTTTCAAAGAAGATGTTTACAATGGTTCACTATTGGAAGTTCTTAATTCACAATAAACTTAAATGTTCAACGAGCAGTAATACCAATATCTCTATCTTGTCAAAGCAAAGCATAGAGATACCAGAAGTGATAAACAATAAACAAATAAAAGAAAATGGAAAGCTCACGAAGGCACAAAGTTGTTCCGTAGCTTTTTCAATGGTGGATTTGTGAAGGACGTATCGTTTGTTGCATTAGAAACACAAAGTCTTCTTAGATGCAGCAATTCCTCGAACAACATGAACAATTACAAGCGCAAATTCTTATAGATCATCCAACCAAAGTATCCAAAGAGCATGAACAATTACAAGCACAAAGTCTTCTAGATCATTCAACAATAGTTAAACAAACACAAATATAAATCCAAATAAAGGATGTAACACAAAGTTTACATGAATTACTTGGAGTCCTTCATATATCACTTACTAATCACCACCAATCTCAATCAAATTCAAGAGACAATCAATCCAACACAAAGTTTCACAATTTTTTGCAAATTGAGTAGCACTTCATTGCAAAAACTAAAGGATAAACAATACAATAGAAATTCCTCATATATATAGAAAGAGGGAAGAGAAAAATTAGGAATCTAATTGAGAAAATCAAGGAAAGTTAGGTGAGCAATTTTAGGACATCTCACCTAACTTTGACCAAAGTCAAAGTGTAATTTTTCTTAATGAAATTACATCTCCAACTTGGTGCAATTACACTTTACAAAAAGACATAAATTTTCAGGAAATATTTACAAGATGCATAATGGGAAGCATCAAAAATGTCTAACACTGGAGATCAGGAACCTTCATGTTTCCTTGCTCTGGGCGCGGAAGTCTTCGTATTTCTTCCTGGTCTCCTGCACGAACTTCTTATCCAAACCAACGGTGTAATCCACAATGGTATGAATTCTCATGATCGATCTCATGGAAGATGAGTGAACCTTCTTGCACCTGTCAAGATGCATTTTTAGGTTATCCAATGTGAGCCTTGTATCACAAATGATGTTCAGAGAGGCTTCTAAAAATTTTGCGTTGTCAATCAACCTCATGATGGCATCTTTGAAGATCTAGGATATTTTTGTGGCTGGCAGGAAGATACGATTTTCCTCAAGAAGTTGTCCTGGTAACTCCTTGATTCCTTTTTCAAGAATCACATGATGTCCTTCGACATCTTCCTACACTTGGTGGAGATCCTCCGCAAGAGATTCAATCTATTGAATTCGATGTTTCAAGGATTCTCTTACCTCAATGACTTTTTCTTTGTCAAGAATTACCCTGACTTCCACCAGTTTACTGAGCTTTACCTGCTTCATCTGCGACCACGATAGCAAGAATTTCTCCATATCTTTGCACTCCTGGGAAAGTACACTTTTCTCCTTATCAAGCTCTATGGTGAGCTTGGCTAGCAGAGTAGTTTTCTCATCCGCAACAATTATAATCTGAGATCCGTGTTCTATGATCTTTTCGAAAAAATCATACGACACATGCCTTTGGAGGCGAACTTCTCAGCTTTCTTGACAGTTGGGTCCTCAATACTTACCATTGCCAGCGGTTGTGCTTTAGTTGAAGATCCTGCAAGTCTCTTTACAATAATGGCATAATGCTCTGCCCTTTGTTTGTACATATTGCGAGCTTGCTCCATTTTATCTAGTCTTCCAGCCAAGATGTCCAATGTCACTTGTGCACCTTCTTTTGCACTTTCATTGGTAACTTTTCCAAGCTAGACTCTTGTTACTGTGTAGTCCTCCATATTGACATCTCCTTCTTCCTGCAGTGGTATGCCAATTTCTGCATACTTGTGACCAGTCTTGTCAACATTTAGTCTTGAGTATACTTTCGCTTTTTTCTTCCCTTTAGCTTTTGGAGGGACTATCTCTTCGAGGTTAAGCTCCTCTAGAGAAATCATTTGTTTCTTCCACTTTGACACTTGAGATATCAACCAAGGGGGAAGAAAGGAGGTTTGAACTTTTGGATTCACCGTCAACTTTGTCATCATTGTCACTTCTGAAGTTACCATTGGTATTGTGACATTGGGCGAAGTGTCTGTCATCATTGCTCCTATAGACTGCACATTGAGTTGATTACGTATTGATTCATTCATGAACCAATTGAACTCAGTTTCAGAAGTGATATCATATGATGGTGATGACAGGCTAGGAATAGATGATGGAGGACTTGACAAAATATCAACCGTGTGAATGCTTGTCATTGAGGGAGTATCAAGCACGGTCAATACTACAGGAATAGTGGATACCTCTACTGTAGGAATGCCTATGGTAGGAATAGGTGATGAAGGAACAGGAGGTGGAGGAGTACTCAGATTTGGAGGAGTATGAGGAACACTAGAAATCACAGGCGATGACGTTTTGGGAATTTCTTCAACTACATTCTCAAGTGGAGACATAGTTCTTTCTTCATCATGCTTGGGTTCTTGTTGATCACCCTCTTGTCTCTCTAATTTTGGTTCACCTTCGGAATCACCTTCAGATTCTTCTTTAGAATCTTCTTCAGACTCTTGTCCACTTTCAGAAACTTCTTTTGCATCGGATTCTACTTCTACTGAGTCTTCATCTCAGTAAATTGATCACTGGAAATACCTTCTTCATCGAAATCTATCTCCTCTAAAACAACCCTTTTACCTTTGGAGCGAGATGGTTCAGATTTCGTGGTTTCTCCTTCTGGGACGACCTGGGTATCTTTCTTGTCGACAGTAAACTTGATTTTGGGACCTCTTCGTGAAGACATGGGAAGAACCGCTAATTTATTTTTCCTGCGAAGTTCTTGCTATCGACAAGCTTCTACTTTGGATTCTTCTCCTTCTGAATCTATTCTAAAACTTTTCATTTCAAAACCATGCTTATGTAACCATTATGCAGTGTTAGACAAAATTGGCGCCAATCTTTCCCTAATGCTAGCACTTTCCTTTTTACACCATTGAATTGCAGGCAACAACCTCTTGGATATTTCTTGTTCATCATAGATAGCATTCATGATATCGCCAGGATCTGTAAAATCCTTTGGTAGGTCAGCAACACCAAGATCTTTGATCTGTTGTACGGTCAACCTGCAATATCCATTTTGTGAATGGCTTCCTCATCTCTGCAATCAGCCCAGATGTCCTCAAAATGATACTGATGATGATGACCTTTCTGCAATTGCCTCCTGACATCTCGGTAATCAAAATCAAACCTATATCTATAGGTCCTAATCGTCATGATTTGCATCTCTGCATAGACTGATTTGGCCTTTTGTACAGTTGGGATAGTATATCTACCAATTGTTAGCGGGAACTTGAATCCCAACTTGTGATTATTCCTCCGTTCTTTGTGCACTGAAATAAATTGTCTGCACATCTCCATAAGGACCCACTTGTCTGACGGGTACCGTGGCAGCATGTAAGGGGAACTAGTGTAGCACCCTACTCTTAAATAAGTAAAAGTTGGGAATTGTAGGAATATGCATCCAACTTTACTTACCGCCTTATAGGCCTCATCAGATACCCTCTTTCTCTCAAGGATTGTATCAAAGATGAACAACAAAGGTGCGAAGAAAGCATCAGTAACCCACCTGAAATGGTGAAAGCTTTCTTTCATCTCTAATTGATAGAAAAAATTGTACACATGCGTGGTGTGTCTATTTCCTTTTGTATATAGACCTGGAAATTGTCTCATCACAGCTGCGACATACACCAGATAAGAAGTCATATAGAACTTCAACGTGGATGACACATTGATCAGCTGCTCATGTATTTCATCGCTGACCTGTTTGCCCCAATCAATGTGAACCTTTTGCCTTTTTATGATTCTGGTGTATTTGTACATCCAGTCATGAAAATTGGACGATTCAGGCAATCCCTTAACTCTGCTCAAGAATGTGATCATATCTTTGACATCTTCTTTGAAATCACTTCATAGGAGTCCCTTCGGCCATCTGGAAACACTTTGCCTAGGCTTTTTCAACCATTGGCTATTTATCAGATTTTTAGCCTTGTTGGGATCAGCATCATATACTTCTTGTGATTTTTGTATCGAGATGTCAATGTACTTCTCCATATGTGGCACTCTGAACACAATATAGAAGAAGTTAGGGTCAAGTCTTAAAATCTCATGCCCAGAAGAATCAATCACACTTTTGCTTTCCTTGATGTAGTGGGATGCAACTTGAAGGAAAAATTTTGTATTGTCCGTAGCAGTAGGGAACATAGACACCAAATGCAGATTACTGTGTACGATTGCTCTCATAGAATCCTTAAGAGGATTCTTCTCAGGTTTTGCTACAAAATCAACCAAGTCTTGATGACCAACCTCTGTGTCTTTTATCTCTTCCACCTTGGAGACCACTACAGTCGAGGGATAGACACCTTGATACTTATACTTCATTTTGGCTTTAGCTTTTGAAGACGATGGAGGTTTTCTAGCAGTCATCTGAGAGCAACTAAAACTACGATCAACAACTTTGAGGATCTTGAAAAGAGACTGCAAGATGTAGAGTCAAATATTAGTCAAAAAAAAACATGGGGATGCATGAAGCAAGCAACGATGATGAGAAAGCATGGAGCGAATGACGAGACATGCAAAACGATGCACAAAGTGGAAGGAGCGAGGTTCAGGACAAAACTGGCAAGTTTTGAAGTGTTTCAGAGAAAAATTGGGAAAAGTGTAAGGGTGCTGAAAAATCAATGCCCTTGCACTTAAGCAAGATGAACCTTGTGCAGAGGCACTAAAAAGTAGCACTCCTGCACTTCTCAGTGTTGGGGAAATTTCTCGTGATGTCAAGGCGCTCTTTTTCAGCGCTTCTGCACTTGGGAGTTTACATGATTTTTTTTTGAAGGATAAATGAATGTAAAGGCATGCTTTTTTGATGCCACTGTACATGGCATGGATTTGGAAAATAAGGTGCAACGATGTTGAAAAACAACGCTTGACTCTTGAAGCATAAATTTCTTAGTGTCAATTTCTTACATAACGCATTTTGAAGAGAAACCCTTTCACCACACATTTTGGAGAGAAAAACCTACATTCTTACGCCAATACACATTGAAGTAAATGGTGATAGGCTGAAACAAACATAATCTGGCCGGTGATGAAGAGAGACGACGTGAGATTGATGGAAAACAAATAGATGAAAAAGCACGTTAGAAAACCTAAACGAAATAAGAAGAAACCACGATTTCAAACTAAAACGCGTGGGTTCAAGATTTGATGCTTAAAGAAAAGAGACAAACGTGATTAGGGTAAGAAGAAATGCCCACACATTTTAGAAAGAAACTTCAGATAAAAGGAAAGAAAGAAAAAACGTGTGAGTTGCAAAAACGCATGAATAAAACAATGGTAAATAAAAACGCACATATAGATCACTAAGACGTGCTCAAAAAAGTGTATAAAAAAGAAGGTAATAGAGGAAAGGTAAGAGGAACGACTTACCAAGAGAAAACGTGAAAACTTTGTTGGGAGGAACTTCAGATTTCTCCAAAAAAGTGTTTTGCAGCTTGAGAAGATTTCGCCCAGCAAGAAGGAATGGAAGAGAGTACCACAAATGATGAAAATAAAAAAATGAAATCACTTTTAAGTGATTGAGGAAAGTAAAAACCCAACTCAAGTTGTCCAATTAATTGAGGCACAAAAGATGGCATGAAAAGCGAAAAGTGCAAATGACATGAAAAAGTGCGCCTGAGCCAAAAATTGGCTAAGTCTGAAAAAAATGTGTAAGGGCGCACTTTTTTAGCGCTTTTGCACATTTTAGAAATCACTTTTATGCAGGGGCGTTGATTTTCAGGACCCCTGCACTTTTCAATACTTAGTAAAATTTTGAATGTGAGTTGGAGCCCTATTTTCAGGCACAACTGCATATTTAACAATTTTACTAAGTATTGATAGTGAGACTTCACGAAGGAGCTCGTTTCGAAGGTCTTCGCGAGGTGAACATAGGGGGATGCTCAAACTGACTGTTTGAGGATTTGGAATGCATTTCAAGGTAGCTCAATAATCACCTCGTTTTGCGTTCTTGAACTTCACGAACCTAGGAAACAGACAAGTTTCGTAGGGGGTTATCCATGGAACGAGCACTGCTAGATTCCGTGATAACAAAATGAAACTTTTTTTGGTGAGAAATTCATCTAGTGTTGGGTACTATAAAGGAGACAATGCTGCTTACATTAAAATTACATTTTAGAACTTTTGAAATAATGTGTAATAAAGTTTCATTTCAAGATTATGTAAATAGTATATAATAGTATAGTAGTATTATAACCTCTATTAACAATGAATAGTTGTAATTTTAATTGTTGGTTTACATAAATAAAATATTGTAACTTTATTTTTTACACTTTCAATTTGTCCTTAGCTCTCTTGAGTTGCTTCCCATGTTAAGTTTATGTGATTTATTCTTCAATAATTAGAGGTATAGGTATCTACAAATAGTTAGAGTTATTACCATTACTGAAATTTATATTTTTGATTTACATAATAGAATATTGCCATTTTACATTCCTATTAGTTGTGGTCCAATAATCAACAACACATTTTTTTTAAACTATTTAAGCAATATATGTAATAGTATAGTTCTATTCTACTCTCCATTGTCTATCAATAATTGAACTTGCAACTATTATTTTAAAAATAAAATATTGTGATTTCATTTGTATACTTCCCCTATCCAATTAGTGCTATTGGGTTACTTTCCATGTTACATTTCAATTACTTATTGCCTAACAATCAATAATCATGTACATGCCTACAAATAGTTGGATTTATTACTACTAATTAAAATAAAAATATTTTGTTTACTCCAATAATATTTTTTAAAGTATGGATCATGGATGTTGAAATGTACAATGGTCCATAATATTTTCTTGAAGGGATTCCTCATTGCAAAATGCAATTGGTGGGTTAGGGGGAGAAAGAAAGAAGATGTATCATTAGATTCAATGTTTCCCACATAAGTATGACCATGTTGTACATCATCAAGTTCATTGTTATTGTCATGTGGCTCTACATTGTTTAGGTAATATGGAAATGGACTTGTGTCAATTTTTAAGTGACTATTTAAGGGTCTAATTGGTAGATTTTCATTAAATCATTAACCCCTCCAGCTTTGATTACATTTTTGTCAATGAGGTCTTGTACCTTATGTTTAAGACCTATAAAAAATAAATATATAATGATCTTTAATGTGATGATAGTTGCAAAATATTTGATCATTATATGCTTTAAGAAGTGATTCATTTGAACTAAGTGAATAAAGTTAAGGGAGTGTAAGTAAATTAACACTCAAAGTTTAAAGCAGATAGTCAATAGATTCTTGAAATTAGTAAACTTTATAAAAGCAAATCTAGCTTAAATGAAGGAATATGAAGTGTTAGCAACTTGATGAACATTTTTTTGTCACGTTGTTATGCTTAGAAAATAACTATTGATATTTAGAAGGGTAAGAAGTATCTTTGCTTGAAGATCCATTTTTCAAGGCATTTTGTGCTAACAATTTGAACTCTACAATTTTCACATATGCACTTAAAACTATAAAAAAAAGTCAAGATATAATATTGAATTAACTTAAGTTGATCCTTTCTAAAAATGCTTCCAAATCAAAATCATGTAAAAAGATTATCATTTTTTAATATAAAGATTGAGTGACATAAACATTGATGCACTTATTTAATCCATAAACACATTCAAATAAATCAACAATTATAAATCTAAACCCATATTAAATTTAGATTTATAAAAATATTAAAAAGCAAAAAAAATGACTCACAAACAACTTACAAATATTGTTAAAAAAAATCTTTTATATTATTTAACACTATAAAAGCATACCAAGCGAATTAAGGCAAGAATCAAATGCAAGCTTGGTAATAGGCCGCTTTCTTCAAAACTGTAACTAATTTTTAAAAAATCTCATACAAATCCAACCTAACGGTTATTTTGAGCGCACATATCTTGCTTTTAGTTTTTCATTTGTCGAGATTCTACATTGTCTTTCTGAAGGGTAATCATATCTTGCTTTTTCACGGAAAAAACTTGGGCCATGCCATTCAGGTACGATTTGTATGCTACTTTTAATGTGATGCTACTTCTAATGCTAAAAATGGCGGATCATTATACGCCAGTTTTAGCTGGTGGTGGTGACAGGGATAGTATTCCTCGAGAGCCAACAGTGCCCCTGCTCAAGTATTTAAGAATTTCCAAGTTTTCTGAAGGGTATGCCAATTTGTGGGGCAGCCAGCACCAAAATGTTTCGCAGGATGATTACTCCGTTACAATCAGAATAGATAGATCATCCGGTAAGACACCATTAGCAATGCAATTCTTTTCTGTTTTGTATTGTTTAAGCAGCTTTTATATGAATTGAATTGAATGGGATGATGGTCGATTGCAGGTAGCGGGTTCAAGTCAAAAGAGGCTTACATGTATGGCGTCTTCAACGCTGCTGTTAAACTCCAGGCGGGATATACTGCAGGGATCATCACTTCATTCTACGTATATACTGTTAAACCTATACATGCGAAAGGGTTAAGTTGGACTATTTAAGGGGTTATATTGCAATTCTTGTTTTTCATCAGTTTGAATGTGATAGCGAGTTTTTAATGCGTGATTCGTAATGATCAGCTTTCGAACGGCCAAGTTTATGAAGGATGGCACGATGAAATAGACATAGAATTCTTGGGAACAATACCTGGAGAGCCATACAAATTGCAGACCAATGTTTATGGAACGGTACGGGAGACGGAAATCTCATCGGTAGAGAGCAACAGTTTCATCTCTGGTTCGACCCAACTCAGGATTTCCACAACTACAGCATTCTCTGGACGCCTTCTCAAATCTTGTAATTTTTTTTTTCCTTGATAATCTCACAGCAGAGCTGACAAAGCATTTACAAGCTAACATGCTAAGATTTGGGGTTTCGATTATGAAGTGATAGAGGATTGTGTAACTTTGAAACAGGGTATACGAAGGTCACAGCAATCAAGAATCTTAACTCATTGCACCTCTGCATTGAATGGTGAGTCTCACACATCTTTCTCGACCTTTTTGTTTGTGTGTCTATTTTTTGGTTGTGTTTGCTGTCCCTCTGTTTTGTTGACTTGTGTTGGATGTCTGATATGACATTGGGCATGCCTTGTTTATTAGGCCTTCTTGTTGTTTGTATGAACTTATTTACCGATTTAAGCAGTGTTGGCGCTTGTTTGTTAGCTAGTTGTCTGTAAAATTGTACAGTAGACATAAAAGTCTCTATCCATAAAATTGTTATAAGAAGATCCAAATATTACAACAAATGTGAGAAGTGTCTTTATCTATTAAATTTCAAGAAACTCCAAAAATTACAGTAAAAAAGAAAAACATCCATATGCAGGTTGTTTTTGAGCCTGCCTAATTTCACTATCTGCTATTGAAAAAGAAAGGTACCATGCCCGTCAGATCCTCAGCCCTGCAAAAAATCCACACGTTACTTCAATTTTTTTCTTATAAACAATAAGATGTATCACACTAATCTCTGGCTTACCATCCTCTGCTGCACTGGTGAACCTACTTGTGTTATCATTTTTTGCCCTGTGCCCTGCAAGTAAAATCCAAAAACAGAGTGCATAGCATATTAAACGAAAAACCAGAAAAACAGAGTGCATAGCATATTAAACAAGTGAATCGTGCTTGAATTTGACCCGCGTTCTGGATTCGAGATTCAGGTGGACACTTGCATCTACTATCATGTGTTTTGTGCACCAATTAAAATTATAAAATATCAAATTCACATTATAATATACTGTAATCAACTTAGATTCAAAGAGAGGAGGGTCCTCACCAGACAAGTAAATGTCTGTCCATCCTAGGTAATGTGCAAGGAACCACCATGTCGAAATTCATAGAGGCTATTTCAACCAATCCTGCCCAATAATATTTCTAATTCACCATTTCCACATTCACACAGGGGATGCCAAAGGCTTGCCATAATTTTTCAATGTTCTAGCCAAAGGAATCACTCTTCTCCCACAAGTAAACGGGTGGAGAATTGTGCCACAAAGAAGCCATACTTTCCAAGATCACCACCACCATAAACACACCCTCAACATATTAATAGTAGTTTCAATGGAGTTTAAATAAATTCGATCAAACACCAACATAGGAAGAAATGAAAGCTGAAAATCCATCAGTATAGAGGCACAAAAAAATGGAGTACCATAATCATACGATCAGAGAAAATGAGAGAAACAGGTGTATCCTATTGTACCTAAATCCTACGTAACAATAAGGTTGGGAATAACTGTGATCCTACGTAACAATTAGACACGGGAATGGCAGGTGTCAAGCAAGGAAGAGGGATACAGAACAATAGATATTGAATCAATTACAATAATCATGAATTAGCACCGACGATCATTTCACATCAGTAACATTACTGCCACATGAAAAATAACGTGCCAACCCCAAAATAAATCATAACCCAAGAAAATAAGATCACTTCGATTGCCATTTCACCTTCAAGAATCCTTACAAGTGTAGAAGTAACATTGCCATATTGGACTTGCACCGTCCAGATCCAGCAATTGACAGTAAACAGACAACCTTTTCATACAATGGGAAAGCAGAGGCATATACGATTGATTTTAAGGAACTTCTCTCCTTTCCTCCTGTGAAAGCAAGGAGGATTTATCTCTGGCCCCTACATTAACAGTTTCAAAACAACCATTCTCACTACTTGTATATAATTTTCTGTACATTCTTCATTTTCATTATTTTGGATTTTTTTTCATGAAGACATCGTGATTGATTTCCCCAAGTTTTCTACCACTGGATGGAGAGCTTCTATCAAGCTGACCAAAACTTGCAGTTTCTATGGGAGATAATGGCCTGCTTGAGCTAAGAAATGCTTCTGTAACAGGACAGCCCTGATGTAAATTGTCTATTGCATTGCATTTCATATCAACCTATAAAAAGAGATCGATGCACATGGAATCCACTATTGTCACATCAAGGGTTTCTAAAATATTAAAAAAATTACAAGTTCATTTCTACCTCACATCCATCCCAATGACAATTCAGCGAACCTAGCACAATGTCAAATTTATGACATTCAGGCTATTGCTTTTTCTGAAATGCTGTGCATTGAGCTTTATATTATTAAGCTTGGGCCTCTGTGCTGCTGCTATCAAAGCCATCAGAATCATGGATCGATGTGCTCTCACTATTTTCTATCATGCCAGAATCATCCTCAAACCGTGCAACTGTTTCCAGCAGTTCTGACTGAAGAGATGGATGATTCTCCCTCAAATATTTGAATCCTTCTGACTGCACAACCTCTAATTGTATAGACATTGTCTATGGATATGCTTTGAAAGATTCTTGCCTCACACAAACTCTTTAATCTATCTAGCATAAACCGATCTGTTATTGCAAGTAAACATTCAGCCATTGACCAAGACATTGAAGGGCAAGGAGGTGAAGCAGTCACTGGCGATGACCATACGTGTTCATCCATATCTGGAAGGGTGTCTCCGTAGATAAAATGTAACATAGCCTGCATTACATTCAATAGAACAATACAAATAAAATCAGTCTAGTGAATATAGATACAATCTCTTTCAAACTAATGTAAATGGAAGAAATGGTTTCATGATCATTGGCAAAACAAAGCTTACCTTGAACACTTTTGGCTGCATGTCTCCAATGAAATTTTCTTTATTATTCTGCTCCTGTGAGGACCCAAAAAACTGGGATTTGAAAACAGGGGAACGAGCTGCGAGCACCAATCTGTGATCATAAGATCTCTCCCCTGCTACATTAAATATGATGTCTGCAGTTTCCTCAGCTTCCCAAATTGTTGACTCAGGTTTGTTTCAGGGATGGCAACATGGTGTGAGTTAGGGCTTTCAGTCACAGATACCACAACTCCAACCGTACAACAAATTTTCAAAGTATCATCCTTTACAAAATCAGATGTGTCCAACAGACATCACCTCACGAAACGTTTGTAACCCCTAGAGATCCCAAGATTGTGAAATGCACAAAAAAGTAAAAGGAGGTAAACAGATTATGGTGAGCTCCCTTGTTATATGGGACCCCAATTCTCCAAATCATATATATCTGCTACCATGTATTACCAATAGTTTTTGTTTTTTTGTTTTTTGTTTTTGTTTTTGTTTTTTTTAATATTTCGTTACAACAGCGGTGTCCCTGCGACCTAGCCCAGCGGCCTAGCAACCCTTATCTTGGGTACCTGGGGCGAGATGGGGCGAGACTAGTCCCCTGTGGGTGAGATCCGCCGCCCGCAAGTAGTCCCACCTCTTAAACCCTGGAGTGGAGTCGAACCCGAGACCAATGGGAAGCAAACCCACTGCCGAAGCCAACTCTACTACCCGTTCGGGCTGTATTACCAATAGTGTTGTGTATAGCAACAACATGAGAATTGAATATCAGAGAGTCAAGACCACTAGAGCAAATATTTTGTACAAGTTAGGATGCATAAGATGTGCATTGATCAATGGAATATGGAATACCCATCAACCATGTAAGAAGAATTTGCTCTATGCATGTGAAACACAATAAGAATGATGAGGGAATTGATGTCCTTGCAAGTATCTATGTGAATGTTAGCATACATAATAGGTCTAAATAAGTTCCCATCAAGAATTGCAAATAGTAACCAATGATTGCCACAGTAGTAACAAAGACTTTACCCATGCCACAGTATTTTCTATCTTACATATATTTCAAAAATGTCAGATTTGTGAAAGTTATAGACTAGCCTTGTTTATGTTTCTGCCAAGACAACATTACAAATAATTAAAATGAGAGCATGCCATTTTATACTAGAGGAGAATCCTCAAAACACTTTGTATTTTCATTGTATATGTTAATTTTGATTTAAAGATGGATAGAAAGCTATGTAAATCTTTAAGAATAATATAACAAATCTTTTATTTCTTTTTCTTAATATTTATTTTCAATTTTATATTACTATTTTACATATACATAATAAATAATAATTATTTTTCTTATTATGCTATTTATACTCAACTTTATATCAATGTTTTGCATGAAATCATATGTTAAAATGATTTCATTTATTTTTATTTAATAAAATAAAAAAAAAAAAAAGAATAAAATGAAAACTTTAAATCAAAATAATGCAAAATCAATAATAATTTTCTTTTTAATGAATATAGGAGAGAAGCAAAGGATTGACATGAAGATGAGAAGAATGTGATTGAGCACTTACAAACAAAATTAAAATATTAACAGGTATGCAATTTATTTTTTCACCAATTTTATATCTTTATGTGGTAGGTGTCATTACATTACAGTGCTCCTCCACCATGTTTGAATGGTGTCCAGAATTATGGATGAGTTGGTGTAAGTAGCATGTTGGTGAAACCTAGAAAATAGGTTTGGTTCTATCTTTTTGGAAGATGGAACTAGGGTTTAGGACCTTTCCACCTATTTTCTTCAATTTTCACTCAAGGAAACCCTAAAGATCTCAAGCAAATGATGGAATTAGGTAAAGAGATCTGTAGTAGGATGTCGTAGTGTGTGATTAAATACAATAAGGGGGTTCACCACCAAGTGAGGTTTGGAAAGACAAGTAGCATGCAAAACCTAACAATGTAACTTAGAAAATGAACTCAAATCAGAATAGCAAATTGAAGAAGGACAGAGGTGCACCTAGAAAGTTGAAGAGGCTCGGAACAAGGTTTGAAATCCTAAAAACTTGACTTTTTAAGCACACTAGGACTCATACGTTAGTAGGTGCGATTCAGTCCCAGTTTAGGGTTTCAAGCTAAAATTAGAATTTGAAACTGTTGAATTGGGATCTATAGAAAATGCCTAAAATCTGGTATATTGGGACTCATGCCACAAGTGGCGATTTAGTCTCAATATCAGGGTTGATTTGAAACTCTAATATCCTTTAGTGGTCTTCTATAGCTTCTCTCATGTCAAATCTCCATTCTCTCCTATCAAATCTCTAAATCTAAAACATTAAATTACAATCTATAGATGAATTTTCGTGATTTTGTAATGTAGATGACAATTTTGACAATTTTTCGCCAATCTTGAGCTCTTTAATGGACCTTCAACCTAAATCTACAAATCACACACCAAAGAGAGGGAAAAATATTGTTTTGTTAATGGATAGGGGTTTGCCTTGGTCAAACCCTGTTTTGGTAATCAAACCTTGAAATGAAATAAAATAGAAAGAAGGAATGATGAATGAACAAATAAAATATGTTGCAACTCACCAAAATTTTGAACAAAAGGCTGCAAACTTGTATGCAATAGCTAGTATGAATGTGGATCTTGAATTTTTCTTGTATGTTATAGATCTTTATTTGAATGCTTGCTTGAATCATATGAACTTACATCACAAATTTTAGCTCAAAAACAAACATGATGCATGATGACTTTGACATGATGCTTGAATGTTGAATGTTCCTCCAAATTGTTTGATAATCAACTCTTGAATGTATTTGAATTCTATTGAATGCTCTTGTGATCATAAATTTTATATAGGAATGCTCTCATCAATTTGCTAGATGACTTGTAAAATTGCTAGGAGCAAATATGTGAAATAACCTTGTATTTATACTTGTTTATGCCAAATTTCTTAAAATTAAAACACTATAAACCGGCATCAGATCTAGGAGAATAACATCCCACCAAGATTTGAATTCAAAATTAGGTCCAAGCTAAGTGGGACTCATACACTAGTTGAGGCGTATGAGTCCTAGTAGGCTAAGCTTGGGACACAAATTTGAAGAAAAGGTTGGGTTTAATGTCAAATTCAAGTTTAGGCCCCAAAACTTAAGTGGGACCCATATTCCTAAGGTGGCGTATGAGTCATAGATCACTAAATCTAGGCCATACAAACAAAAATCATTAAATTATGAGTGGTCATTTGATATGTGTCAGGATTATCCTCAGAAAGATGCATTAAATAAGTCTTGTGGATGAAAAATAGGGCCAAATAAGGTATAAAGAAGCCCAATTTTAGTAGGGAGGGCCCAAACAAGTGTGAAAATGTAAAGGGATACGTTTTTCTACACTACAGTTGGAATGATTTCAAAGGTGTATGCCTTGGTTGATCTTGATTTTAGATATGAGGTGATGGATAAAGAGGACAATGATGTTTTGGAATAAGAATGCTAGGTGGTGGAATGTAAGGACCCAAGATGGATGGAGGAGATGAAGGACTTTGTTAAATAGGTCATAGGGACCCAAAATGGATGGAAGGAATGAGGGATTGAGATTTGGAACATAAGGGCCCAAGATAGATTTGGAGGATGAGGAACATGGATATTTGGTTTTAGATGGATGGATTTTAGATTTAGGATGGGTGGAAGGAATACCAACGTCTAGTGCCTTATAGCCAAGGCCATGATAATTAAGATTTTCTTTGATATTAAGGAATTCTAAAATTCCTTGCTCATGAAGGCCTAACCCTTTGCCTCGATAATGGACGACTTTAAAAATATTTTTACCAATGGGATACTTACTATTTCGGAAGGAAGATGTGAGTCCATTTTGGGGGAGATATGGCATGGAAGGAATGATAGTCTCTTGGAGTAGACCAGCATGGATGAAAGTGGAGGAACCCAATGGGTAAGTAGGGGGTTCATGGGTAGCTTGGACAGGGGTGATGGGCTCTTGTGGGGGATTAGGATCATGAGATGAAGATGAAGGGATGCTTTGATCTTGACTTGGGACAGGATCATGGGATGGGGTAGATGGTATAGTGTTCTCTTGGTTGTGAGATGGAGGGTGATCATGATATGAAGTGGTAGGGGTGTTTTGATCATGAGAGGGGAGATGATCATTAGATGAAGTGGTAGGTGTAATTTGATCTTGATCTAGAGAGGGACCATGTAATGGAGTGGAATGGGTATTTTGATCCTTATATGGAGGGGGGTCTATGTTAGCATGATTTGGATTAGGAGATGGACATGGTTCATTTGATGTGGATGCTGTGATGGGGGAAGAAGTTTGGATAGATGCTTCAACTTGAATGGATGGAGTAGTAGAGGATTCATGAGACTTAGGGGATTGAGATTTATCTTGATGTGGAGGTGATGAAGGTGGATGCATGACATAGGAATATTGTGCAACTTTGTTTTTGCATGGGGAATTATGCACCTTTGCAAATAGTCCTTCGAGGAAGTTATTAGGAGGGACATGGGGTGAATTTGATTGGTAAGATTTGTTGTGATGTGGATTGCAAGGATGTGGGAGATGAACAAGTGGAATAAGAGTTGGAATTTTCCATGGTTTGGTAAATGGATGATGAGGATGAGGAGCTTGAAATGGATGTGGAGATGGGGAGTTGGGATGGGGAGTTTTGGCTAAAGTGTTGGTCTCCCTTGTCAAAGGAAGGGGAATGGTAAGCAAGAGGTGATGGGTTGGGATTGGTTGAAAGTGGGGAGGGTGGAAGTTTAGCACCAATACCAAGGAGATAGCTAAGCATTACATCCTACCATTATTAAAGTAGTGGATGAGGAGATGATTGGTGATGGGATCCCATGAGGATGATATAGGTGATGATGGTGTGGGTGGGATTTGAGAGGAACTTTGTATGGGTGATTGGTGAAGGCTTGGAGAATTTTGTATAATGATCATGAATTCAAGGAAATCCAAAATACTCTTACTATCATCATAGGGATTAGGATATGGGTGCATGATATTTGGTTGGGTGGGAATGGATGGTGTATTAGAATAGATTAGGTTGGATGGAGGATAACTTAAGTGATTAGACATGGTGGAGGGTTGATTGGAAGTGGAAAGTTTGGGATTGGTTTTGGATGGGGATAGATTATGAATGGATTGGATATATGTTAGGGGATGATTAGGACAAGATGGGTGATTAGAAGAATAAAAGATGAATATGGAGGATGGGATTAGATTTGGGATCAAATGTCAAGACCTTAGGATGATTTTATTTGATTAAGGTTGATTTTCTATACTTGGGATAGGCTAATGTTCCTAAGAAAGAGTTAATTGGATTTGATTTCTACTTAAGATAGGATATTATTCTTAAGCACATTTGGATTAAAGATGAAATCAAATTAAGGTCTTGATTTTTGATTGGGAAATTAGATATGAAATGTAGGATCGTGGATTAAGGATAGGATCCTTATGAAATATTTGGATGATGATGAAAGAATATGATGTATGAAGGAGATTAAGTCAACCATTTTTAATTCCCAAGTGATGGTTTTTTATTAAGGATGGGGGATTGAATGTATGTTTGAGTTAGGTAGATAGATGATTGGGTTTTCGATGAGAGGTGTATGGACTAGATTAGGATTTGGTTAAAATGGTATTAGGTTGGAAAGGGAGATTGGACAAAGATGATGATGAAGGATGAAGATTGAGGATGATAATGAAGGATGGATTAAGGATGATGGTGGATAGAGGATATTAGGACCAAGATTAATGATGAAACTAGATAGGGATTATGGAGGATGATTAGGATAATGATTAGGACCTCAAATGAATTGGAAAAATTAGGCTTAGTGTCCTAAATGGAGGATTAGGAGTGAATTAGGGGATGATTAGGACAAGATTGATATTTAGAAAGATTATAGAGGATTATGATGGGATTATTAGGATAAGGTGATTAAGAAGAAGGGGGAATATGATGAAAATGGGTGTTTAAGATAATAAGGGATGGTTATGATGAGATGGGGGAGATTAGGATTATAAGGGGTGATTAAGATGAAAATAGTGGATTAGGATGGGATGATTAGGATATGAAGAATTGGATGAGGTGAACGTTTTCCTTGCTGAGATAGAATTAAAGCACACAAACAAGCAAAGTGGCCAAGTTTGATGGATTTTGTAGTGTATGTTCAATCCTTAGCCCCTTGGCTTATTCATTTTCCATTGGTTTTGCACAAGAAGACACTTCAAGCATTTTTTCACAAACCTAAATTAGTCAAGTGGGATTATAACTTAGTGTAGGCCCACCACCCAAGCAAGCTTGGGTTAATACTCCTTGATACTTAGGTGGAGCACCCTTTCTCACGAAGGTGGTTAGGTAGAGGTCCAGTGGCACAGGGTAATCAATGGATGCCACGAGCTCACCTTCTCCCTCTCCTCAAGAACTATCATAGTTCACCACGAGGATTTCTATCTCAACCTAAGGGAGTATGTTGTGAGTAACTTTAGGGTATCATCTGCATCCCTTCCATCACACTAAGATATAGTTGAAAGGTATTAATCTAGGATACACAAGGTTGCTAGGGAATCCTCTATATACCTCAAGAGTACATGAGACCCAAATCCGTAGATGAAAGGGAAAAATGAAAAAAAACTGGGAGGAGAGGGTAACCCACTCTCCACCTTCACTTCTCTAAGGTATAAAGTTCTTGGAGGCTTAGTCTAGATTGAAAAAATTCCACTTCTAAGAGAGGTGTCTTTAGATTGAATTCAGAACATGGGAGTTGGGGTCGTCCCCTAGGGTGATGAAATCCCTAGGAATGCCCCCTAAAAGGAATGATCCAAGTGTTTTTAATCCCCAAGATCACACGAAGCGTAAGGGGAGAGCATACACACGTTGGGTTCCTTAGGATAAAAAGAAAAAGAATGAAGTTTTTGATCCTCAAGATCACACTAGGTGTGAGAGGAGAGAATACACACCACTCACTCAAAGACACATCAAACAAGAGTTCATTAACCTTGTAATACAAAATGTTCCTAGATTAGTGGAAAAAAGAAAGCCTTGGACAAACGAATCTACAAGAAAATGTTAGTAGTTTGATGATTTTACCTTTGAAAATTGTTTTCAAGCTGCAAAACAAGTGGTTAGATGATAAGATGATCAAAAAGATTGTTAGCATGAAGATAAGCATAGATATGCAATGATTTGTGCCTTAGATGAGCATTAGAAACCTGCAACATGCATTAGTATCCAAAAAGAGAGATTAGATGCAAAGAACAATTGAAAGAAGAATTAAAGATGCATTCTAAAACCCAGGTGCAGTTTTGTTGATAAAGTTGTGCTTATGTTAAAACAAAGGTGCCATTCTGTGAATAGAGGCACAATTTTACAAATTGGGTCAGAAAAAGATAGCTTTCGGGGGTGAAAATTTGATGTTTGTCAGATACCCAGTTGAGAAAATAGCTTGAAAATGTATGTAATGACTTAAAAATGAAATTTTTGATGCATCAAACACTTGAGAAACACCAAAATATGTCCCCTAAAATAGAGGTATAATAATTTTGAACAGAGGCACCACAATTTTGCACTTAGGTGCTACTTTGCATAATGTGCTAGAAAATGACCCTCGAAAGTAAAAAAAATGAAGTTTTGGACCAACCTAAATGGGGAAATGGATAGATGAACGTATGGGTACCTAAAAACATAAATATATAACCAAAATATGCCCCCTAATGCAATGAAAATGAGCTGAAAATGAAGGAGAGACCTAGAAAGTTTGTATGAAACCATAGTCTCACAAAAATTTAAAAACACCTAGTTTAAGCATGCAAATGATAGATGAACCTGTAAAAAAAAGCGTTAGAACAATGAAGACTTGCAAAACAAGATGTTAGAAGCCAAACAAACCCTATATCTAGGTCAGAATGATGAAAGAAGTGTTGGGAAGCAAAAGCGCAATAGTTTTGGACATAGGCGCCTTAGTTTTGAACATAGGCACCACAATTTCGAACTTAGGCACCACAATTTAACACTTAAGTGCCATTATGTGTAACAAAGGAACAATTTTCCAGTGATTGCTCAAAAATGGTCCTTGTAACTTCAAAACTCACAAAAACTTGATGAAACATTAGAAAAAGAGGCGGGAAGACACTGGGGTGCCAAAATGAAGATGGGAAATATGAATAAGAAGGTGAATAGATGAGAATGAATAAGAAATAAACACAAGAATTTTATGTCTTCATAGCTCCTTCCTCTTCATAGATTGAGCTCACAAAATGTACCCTTGTCTTGTAGATTTTCTCTAATGATTGAAGGGATGTGATTGCTCACAATTTTAGCATGGTGATGGTAGGATGAAGATGTATTTAATGGAGATTTGAGTAGCATAAGGATGGGATGAATGTGTGTTTAAAGAATTAGATCCAAGGCATCATTATATAGAAATTTGGTGAGAGGGATCAAAGGCTAGGATTGGTTGGTTAATGGAGGGTTGATATTGAAAGAAGGATGTGGTTTGGATCAAGGAATGAAGATTGATTAGCCATGTGACAAGTGTCATAAGATAGATAGGGGTGAAATGGGGAGGTGTGCTCACACATGTGTGAGTACGCATTTGGAAGAGAGACATTAAATTTGTGTAAGAGATAGGGTGGCTTGTGTAAGAGGTTAGTGGGGGTAGGTGAGATGTAAGAATTTAAAATTAGAAAATAATGATAATGAGGATTAGGATGAGGGCTAGATCAAGTAATCAAGGATTAATTGATTTAATGAGAATGGGTTGAGTTAATAAACCAAGGGTTTATTAACTTGGGTGGAGTTAAAAGTTGGAGAATGTGATAATGATGTTTAAGATGGGGATAAAGTTAATTAATCAAGGATTAATTAACTTAAGCAAGGTTAGGAGATTTCTAGAGGAAAGTGGGAAAAGGTTATCTTTAATTAAATAAATATGGATTTATTTAATTAAGGTGGTGGATAAAGGATAATGGAGAAATTAATTAAATAAATAATGAATATTTATTTAATTAATTATTAGGATAAAAGAATTGGGTTAAATTAAATAAATTACAAGTATTTATTTAATTAAATATTATTTTGGCTGCCTACACCACTACCACATCATCGTGTTCAATATTATGCTATCAATGTTATGTTGCTTGATACCATGCTTTATGATAAGAAATCAAAATTAGTATAACTTCAATATTTTAAGAGTAAATGACACCTCGATATTTCTCCTTCTAAGTCTATATAGCTTCCAATAGTGCAAATAACTAGTTTATTTTGAACATGGTATTAACTTGAGATTTCATTCATTTTGTGTTGTGATTGAACAAATTACACATCTCACTTTGTACTTTCTTTATTTGTATTGTTTTTCCCTCTTTCTTTTTGTTTTATGTCTTTCTCCATCTAACTATCTTTCTGTTTTTTCATCTCTTTTTTCTTTGATTTCTCTAGTGTTTTTAAATTTTCTCTCATTTTTTAAATTTCTTTTTTGCTTGGTTCAATTGTCTCTTTATTTCCTTTTTCTTTTCTATTCTTTCACTCTCAATACCTTTTTAATTTCCTTATATTTTTATTTCATAATTGTCATTTTTTCTCTTATTTGTTGTCGAGTTTACTTTATGTTTATTATATTCTTTTTATATTTATTTATCTCATTCGTTGTCTATGTACCTCTCTTTTTCTTTATTACTCTTTTAATATTACCTCTCTTTATTCTTTATTTAATTTTGCATTTTTCTTTCTTACTTTTTTCAAATTTTTATGTTAATTTTTTTTTTCTTTTATTTCTCTATTTTATTTCTCAAATTCTTTTTTTACTTTCTCTCTTATTTTCTCTATCTATCCTTTTCTATCTATTTGTCATTTTCTCTAGTATACTTTCCTTCTTTATATTGTTCTTTTTGTTTTTTTTTTATCATTATTTTTAGCTTTCATTTCTTCCATCCTTCTCTCCCTCTTTTCCCTTCTCTTGTTCTTTTTTTTTTCTATTAAATCTTTTGTTTCCCTCTCTCTCTCTTGCTTTGTTGGTGTTTTGTCTCTTTTTTGTTCTCTCTCTTTCTTGCTTTATTTGTTTATTGGTGTTTATCCCATTTTTTGTTTTACAACATTTTTTTCTTCTCCGAATTTTTAATATTACCTCTCATTTTATCTTTTTTTTTTTTACTTTTTCATTCATCCATCTTTATATGATTTTTTTTTTTTCAGTTTATTTGCTCACCCCCATCTATATTTTTCATTATCTATTCTCTCTCTCTCTAATTTTTGTTGGTGATTTGTCTCTTTTTTGTTCTTTCTTGTCATTTAGATTGCTCTCTCATATTTTTTCTTTCTTCCCCTTTTTATCTTTTTTTTATCCTTTCACTTTTTACCTTCTATTTATGTCTCTCTTTCTCCATCTATCTTTTTATCTTTTTTTATCCTTTCACTTTTTACCTTCTATTTATGTCTCTATTTCTCCATCTATCTATCTTTGTGTTTTATGTCACTTCTTTCTTTTTACCTCTCACCTCTCTTCTCTCTCTATTCCTCTATATATTTTTTTGGTTATTCTATCATTTTTCATTGACTTTATTTATTTCAATTTTTAATTCTCTTCTTTGTAGCTTCCTTTTTTTTTATATAATTTTTACTCTTTTTTTTGCTTTATCTATTTAATCTTTCTTTTTCTTTGTTTCTTTATCTATCATTATCTAATCCATGGTTTTTGTCACTTCTTTGTTTCTTCTCTCCGATTTTCAATTACTTTTGGTATTGTATCTATTTTTTTATTCTATTGCTTTATATTTTGTCTTGATTATTAATATTACCTCTCTTTTGCTTATGTTACTTTTTCATTCATATATATTTTATATCTCATTTGTTTCTCTTTTAATTATTTTCCCTATTTCCTGATTTTTAATATTACCTCTTTTTTTCTTATGTTACTTTTTTCATTCATATATTTTATATCTTATTTGTTTTTTTTTAAATTATTTTCCCTATTTTCTACTTTCCTCTTATTTTGTCTCTCTCTTACCCTGCCCACTCACATATCACTTTATTTCTTATTACTTTTATTTATGTTTTATTTCAATCTATATTTTTCTCGATTTACTTATATTTTTGTCTCTTTTTTTCTCTTTAAAATTGTCTTTTTTTACCACTTTTTTATTTCTCTTCAATTCATTTTTTAATTACCTTCACCATGTAATTCTTTGTTTTTACATGATTCTCTCTCTCTCTCTCATTTAAGGTCCATTTTTTTAATTCCTTGATTATCTCGATTCTCTTGGACGATTGTAACTTGGAGCAAGTTTTCAACATAGGTAGAAAATCAAGTAGAAAATTTAAACTTCAGCCAAATCCCTAATATTGAGCACATTTAAGTTTCAACATTTCAACCTCCCCTTGTTTTGCTTAAGGCGATGCCTTGTTTGTGCGCCTTAGGAAGCTCTTGTATGAGCCAGACTACTCAACAACTCATCATCGACAGTGCCATTGAAATCCTAATGGTATATCAATAAAACTAGGGCATGCGTTTTGGTGTTTAGGGAAAGATAAGACCCGGTAGAAGTGAGTAGATATTTCAAAAAAATAAAAATAAATATATCTTAAGGCACTGACCTTTTTGTTTTAATTAATACTAGCTATGCAATATGCATCCTCTTAAAACTAATAAGATGATTTAGTATTTTTCTTTTACCAAAAGCGGATAATTTTAATATCCAACAAAGCATCTTTTTCAAATAGAAAAAAATAGTTTTGAATAGCAAGAACTTGAAATTATAAAGAAATAATCATTCGAATTTCTGTTGGGGATTAGTTGAACAATTTTATTGTCAAACCTTAAAACTAAATTTGATATTTAAATCACCAAGAGAATCGAGATGATTCTCTCTCTCTCTCCATTTCTTTCTTTCTTTCTTTCATTTTATTTTCTTTCCTTTTATGATTGTTCTTATTTCTACTCCATTTTTGTTTTCTATTTATTTTTATCTTTAATTATTTTTTAGTTACCTTCATTATTTATTTTTGTGTCCCTTTTTCAATTTCTTATTTGTTTTTTGTTTATGTTTATTTTTATTTCACTCTCCCACTCTCTCTTTTATTCCTCTTTTATTTTCTATGTTTTATTGTTTCTCTCACTTAGTATTTTCATTCATCTTTTATTTTCTTTCATTAACTATTATTTATCTATTAATTTTTATTTGTTCTTTCACTCTCATTTTACTTTTCAATTCTCATTTCTTTTTTTCTTTCTCCCCCTCTTTCATGCTTTTCTGTTTTATCTTTTTTCTCCCTTTTTTATAAGTGTCTCTCATTTTGAGCATTGAAAGACTTTTCTATAATTATCTCATCTCTTGATCCTTATATAATCTATCTCTTTTTTTTTTTGTCGCATCTTTTTTTTATATGTTACTTTTTTTCATTCGTGTATTTATATTAAATTAATTTCTTATTTTGTATTTATTTCTTTGTTTTTTAAATCTTTGGTTTTTTTGTCTTTGTATTTTTCTTTTTAATTTATCATTTATTTTGTAGTTTATTCAATCTCTCACATTAATACTCTCAATATTTATCGCTTTGATTTCTCTTTTACATTTATGATGCAGGAGCATCCATGGCTCAGTGCAATCCTGTGTCAACTTGAAGGTTTTATTTTTGATTTTTTTAATTTTGATGTATTGGATTTCATATATGATTATTGAAATTCATATTTTGGGGTGAAATTAAATATTTTGTGATGTGGGAAAATTTGAATTTCAAATTGGGTCAAATTTTGTGAATAGAAATAATGGAGAATATGCTTTAAAACTGGAAAGCAAAAAAAAAAAATTATGGTGTGGATTTATTGGAGCCATTAAAGCCATTTGTAACTCATATTTTAAATTTTCATAGCTCCTTAAAAATAGGAACCCAGGAGGTGGGTGCCCAAGTAGAGGATTCTACTTTTTTACTTTATTTGGGAAAGCATTAAGGTCATTCAAAAGCCATATTTCATTTTGGCTAAGTCTGGAAGATTTAAAACAAATATTTTATGCATTTTTGAATATTTAATTGGATTTTATTTACTTCTTGGAGGTGGAGGAATTGATTTCCTAGAGAAACTTTGGAATGAAAGATAAATGAGATTGAAATTCATTGAAATTACATTTCAAGAAAAAAAGATGAAATAAAATTGAATTTCTTTCATTTTAGAGGGGTATTTTCATAGGAAAAACAGAGAGAAGAGATGGAAGGCGTGGCATACCTGTAGAAGGCCATCTTTTTGATGTTTTGATAGATTTGTGGGTGTTCATAGAGGAAAATCAACACAAGATTGTGCTGATTGAAGACATTGTTATGCAAGGTGTTTTGAAGTTGCAGGTGTTGGAGAGAAGATTGACTCCAGGTTTTGGTTTTCTGTTGCAAATCAAATTGTGTGTGATTTCTAGGGGTTTCTTATTATTGTTACAACCTTAATCCATGATTGGATTGTAATAGATTAATTTCCCATATTTTAATTCAAGGATTTTCTAGTTGAATATTGCAATTTGGGCTTGGCATTTTGGGTTTCAATTTATTTGCGTTGTTGAATATTATTTGCGCGCTTTTTAAATTTCATTTGCAGCAAATTGGTTTAATTTAAATAGCTTCTGCATTAATTTCCTCTCTCTCTCTCTCTCTATTTGTATTTATTTTTTGCATATCTATTTTTAAAGATTATGTTTCTTCACCAATCTTCGTTTTTTTTTTCATTTCTTTGAATTTTTTTTGTAATTTTTATCTCTATGTTTGAAATTCTCTCTCTCCACTTTATTTATTTATATTTTTTAAGTCTTTTTAAATTTGTTTATTATTTATTCAAATTGCTTACATGAGTATACATTTGTTCTCTTTCTCTCTATCTTTTTTCTTTTAGTTATGTTTTTTGGTCATTCATGATTTACTTATTCATCTTCATGTTATTCGTTCTTTATTTTTATTTTTTTTATTTTTAATTATCCCTTTTGATTTTTTTATCATTTTTGTCTACTTTTTGTCTTTTGACTTCTCTCACAACCTTTCCTTTGTTGCTTCTCTATACCCTCATTCTCTCTCCTAGGAAGGAATAGAAGTCAGGTACGTCTTCATAGTCTTGGGTTTGGATTCAAGGTTTGGGTTTACCTGATGCATGTGGCTTAAAAGCTATTGCATATATCTCCAAGGGACTAGTCTCTCTCCAATGTGACACCCTTTCTCGACCCTAATTTGGCAGAATGTAAGACCAAGGTAAGACAGGTTGGGTGTTGGGCTAGGTTATAGGGATACCCTTGAGTCAATAAAAAATGAAGAAAGATAAGTTCATACCTTTTATTTAGATATATTTTTTTATTATCTTTCTTTGTATCTAACTTATCAAGCTCATTCCTTCCCTTCATGTTTTCTCTTTGTCTTTCTCTTTCTCCTTCTAATTTTAATACATAATATGTTTTCAATCATTTGATGATACTAGAGGCATAGATAATAATTGGATTATCTATGCTAAAATTAAATTTAAAAATTGATCTCCATATCCTTATTCTCTCTCCTAAAAAGGAATAGAAGTTGGGTTCATCCCAGAGCCCACACAAATAGCGGAGGAGGCTTAAGTCATGGGTATGCTCCCCATGGTCTTGGGTGTAACTTTGGGGTTTAGGTTTACCCAATGCATGTGGCTTGCAAGCTATTATATACATCCCTAGGGGACTAGTCTCACCCTAATGTGACACCCATTTTTTACCCCAACTTGGCAGAATATAAGACCAAGGTAAGACAAGTTAGGTATTGAGTTGGGTCATAAGGATACCCTTGAGTCAATTAAAAAAAAAGAGAAGTTCATTTATTTTTATCATCTTTGAAAGGAGTTTGGATTTGAATATTTTGATTAATTAGAAATCAATTTATAAAAAAATCATAATATGATTTTAGTGTACATGTTGACTGATACACCGACAATCCATTCATATTAAGCAACATAACATCTTTCTCTTCAACCCTTTGGATCAAAGTAGCCTTAGAAGAATTTATTTCTTTGTGACCCAACTCACCCCTTTCTGACCCCAACTGGGCAGAATATAAGACCAAGGTAAGGTGGGTTAAGTGTTTATAAAGATCTAGAGGCCATGGCTTCACCAATCAAAATTAATTCTTTATTTTCACTCCCCATATGTCTTTCTATCTTTTAATTTTTTATTGATACACCAACAATCCATTCGTATTATGTAAAATAATATATTTTTCCTTTGCCTTTTGAATCAAAGGCTCCTTTGAAAAATTTATATCCTTGTGACCCAACTCACCCCTTTTCGACCCCAACTTGAAAAAATGTAAGACCAAGATAAGGTGGGTTAAGCATTAGGTTGCATCACAAATATTCTCTTGAGTCAACAAAAAAAATAAAAGATCTAGAAACCATGGCTTCACCAATCAAAATTATTTCTTTATTTTCTCTATCCATATGTTTTTCTATTTTTTGTTTGTTGATTGGTACACCCTCAATCCATTCGTATTAAGTAAAATAACATTATTCTCCTTTGTCCTTTAGATCAAAAGTGTCTTAGAAAAATTTATAGCCTTATGACTCAACTCACACCTTTCCATCCCCAACTTCATAGAATGTAAGACCAAGGTAAGATAAGATAAGTTAAGCATTGGGTTGCATTGTGGGGATACCCTTGAGCCAAAAAAAAAAGATCAAGAAACTATGGCTTCACTAATCAAAATTATTTCTTTATTTTCTCTCCTCATATGTTTTTCTATATTTTATTTATTAATTGATACACCAAAAATCCATTCGTATTAACATAACATCATTTTCCTCTACCCTTTTGATCAAAGTAGTCTTAGAAGAATTTATATCTTTGTGATTCAGCTCACCCCTTTCCAACCCCAACTTGGCAGAATGTAAGACCAAGGTAAGGCAGGTTAAGTGTTGGGTTGTGTCACGGGAATACTCCTGATTAAAAAAAAATCTAGAAACCATGGCTACAACAATTAAAATTATTTCTTTATTTTCTCTCTTCATATGTATATTTTTATTTTTTATTTGTTGTTTGATACACCAATAATTCATTCATATTAAGTAACATAACATCCTTCTCCTGCCCTTTGGATCAAAGATGTCTTAGAAGAATTTATATCTTTATGACCCAACTCACCCCTTTCCAACCCCAACTTGGCAGAATGTGAGACCAAGGTAAGGTGGGTTAAGCATTGGGTTGAGTCACGAGGATACCCCTGAATCAACCAAGAAAAATAAAAAATTTAAAAACCATGGCTTCACCAACCAAAATTATTTCTTCATTTTCTCTCCTCATATGTCTTTCTATCTTTTATTTGTTGATTGATATACCAACAATCAATTTGTATTAAGCAACATAATATCCTTCTCCTTTACCTTTTAGATCAAAAGTGTCTTAGAAAAATTTATATCCTTGTGACCCAACTCACTTCTTTCTAACCCCAACTTGGAAAAATGTAAGACCAAGGTAAGGCGGGCTAAGCGTTGGGTTGAGTCATGAGGATACCCCTGAGTCAACAAAAAATACAAAAGATTTAGAAACCATGAATTCACTAATCAAAATTATTTTTTAATTTTCTCTCTCCATATGCTTTTCTAGATTTTATTTGTTGATTCAAGATATCTATTTGTATTAAGTAACATAACATCATTCTCTTTTTCTCTTTAGATCAAAAGTGTCTTAGTAAAATTTATAGCTCTATGAATCAACTCACCCCTTTCCAACCCCAACTTGGCAGAATGTAAAACAAAGGTAAGGCAAGCATTATGTTGCGTCATGGGATACCCCTAAGTCAACAAAAAAATAGAAACTATGGCTTCACCAATCAAAATTATTTATTTATTTTCTCTCCTCCTATGTATTTCTATTTTTTATTTGTTGATTGATACACCAACAATTCATTTGTATTAACATAACATCTTTTTCCTCTTTCCTTTGGATCAAAATAGTCTTAGAAAAATTTATATCCCTATAATTCAGCTCACCCTTTTCTGACCCCAATTTGGCAGAATGTAAGACCAAGGTAAGGTGGGTTAAGCATTGGATTGTGTCGTGGGGATACTCTTTAGTTAAAAATATATATAGAAACCACAACTACAACAATTAAAATTATTTTTTTATTTTCTCTCTTTATATGTCTTTTTATCTTTTATTTGTTGATTGATTCACCAACAATTCATTTGTATTCAGTAACATAACATCATTCTCATCTGTCCTTTGGATCAAAGATATCTTAGAAGAATTTATATTTTTATGACCCAACTCACTCATTTCCAACCCCAACTTGGAAGAATGTAAGACCAAGGTAAGGTGGGTTAAGCGTTGGGTTGTGTCACGAGGATACCCCTAAATCAACCAAAAAAAATAAAAGGTCTAAAAATGATGGCTTCACCCATCAAAATTATTTCTTCATTTTCTCTCCTCATATGTATTTCTGTATTTTATTTGTTGATTGATATACCAACCATCCATTTGTATTAAGCAACATAATATCCTTCTCCTTTTCCCTTTAGATCAAAGGTGCCTTGGAAGAATTTATATCCTTGTGACCCAACTCATTCCTTTCCCACTCCAACATGGAAAAATGTAAGACCAAGGTAAGGTAGGTTAAGCATTGGGTTGAGTCACGAGGATATCCTTGAATAAAAATATATATATATAAAAATTTAGAAACCATGACTTCACTAATCATTTTTTTTTCTCTATCCATATCTTTTTTTATATTTTATTTGTTGATTGATACACCCTCAATCCATTCATATTAAGTAACATAACATCCTTCTCTTCTACTCTTTAAATCAGAAGTTTCATAGAAAAATTTATAGCTCTATGAATCAACTTGCCACTTTGCGACCCCAACTTGGCATAATGTAAAACCAAGGTAAGGCAGGTCAAGCGTTGGGTTGTGTCATAGGATAGCCTGAGTCAACAAAAAAAAAAAGATCTAAAAACTACATGGCTTCACCAATAAAAAATATTTCTTTATTTTTTCTCCTCATATGTCTTTCTATCTTTTATTTGTTGATTGATACACCAAGAATCCATTCGTATTAAGTAATATAACATCATTTTCCTTTTCCCTTTGAATCAAAGTGGCCTCAAAAGAATTTATATTCATGTGATTCAACTCACCCCTTTCTGACCCCAACTTGGAAGAATGTAAGACCAAGGTAAGGCGACTTAAGCGTTGGGTTGTGTCATGGGGATACTTGTGAGTCAAAAAAATCTAGAAACCATGGCTACAACAATTAAAAATATGTTTTTATTTTGTATTTTTAGATGTATTTTTTATCTTTTTTTGTTGATTGTTACACCAACAATTCATTCGTATTAAGTAACATAACAACCTTCTCCTTTTCCCTTTGGATCAAAGTTGTCTTAGAAGAATTTATATTCTTATGACCCAACTCACCCCTTTCCAACCCCAACTTGGTAGAATGTAAGACAAAGTTAAGGCGGGTTAAGCATTAGGTTGCATCACAAGGATACCCCTCAATCAACCCAAAAAAATAAAAGATCTAAAAACCATGGTTTCACCAATCAAAACTATTTTTTTATTTTCTCTCCTCATATGTCTTTCTATCTTTTACTTGTTGATTGATATACCAACAATCCATTCGTATTAAGTAACATAATATTCTTCTCATTTTCCCTTTAGATCAAAGGTGTCTTAGAAGAGTTTATATCCTTGTGACCTAGCTCACTCTTTTCTGACCCCAACTTAGAAAAATGTAAGACCAAAGTAAGGTGGGTTAAGCGTTGGGTTGAGTCATGAGGATACCCTTGAGTCAACAAAAAAATTAAAACATCTAGAAACCGTGACTTCACTAATCAAAATTATTTTTCTATTTTCTCTCTCTATATGTTTTTTTATATTTTATTTGTTAATTGATACACCCTCAATCCATTCATATTAAGTAACATAACATCCTTCTCTTATGCCCTTTAGATCAAAAGTGTCTTAGAAGAATTTATAGCTCTATGACTCAGCTTGCCCCTTTCCGACCCCAACTTGGCAAAATGTATGACCAAGGTAAGGCAGGTTAAGCATTGGGTTGCGTCGTGAGATACCTCTAAGTCAACCAAAAAAAATATCTAGCAACTATGGCTTCACCAATCAAAATTATTTCATTATTTTCTCTCCTCATATGTCTTTCTATCTTTTATTTGTTGATTGATACACCAACAATCCATTCATATTAAGTATGTTCATAACAGCGTTTTCCTCTGCCCTTTGGATCAAAGTAGCCTTAAAAGAATTTATAGCTCTATGAATCAGCTTTCCCCTTTCCGACCCCAACTTGGCAGAATGTAAGACCAAGGTAAGGTGGGTTAAGCGTTGGGTTGCGTCGTGGGATACCCCTAAGTCAACCAAAAAAAAGATCTAGCAACTATGGCTTCACCAATCAAAATTATTTCATTATTTTCTCTCCTCATATGTCTTTCTATCTTTTATTTGTTGATTGATACACCGAAAATCCATTCGTATTAAGTAACATAACATCATTTTCCTCTGCCCTTTGGATCAAAGTAGCCTTAAAAGAATTTATATCACTGTGATTCAACTCACCCCTTTCCGACCCCAACTTGGCAGAATGTAAGACCAAGGTAAGGTGGGTTAAATGTTGGGTTGTGTCGCAGGGATACTCCTGAGTCAAAAAAAATCTAGAAACCATGGCTACAACAATTAAAATTATTTTTTTATTTTCTCTTTTCATATGTCTTTTTATTTTTTATTTTTTGATTAATACACCAACAATTCATTCGTATTAATTAACATAACATCATTCTCTTCTGCCCTTTGGATCAAAGATGTCTTAAAAGAATTTATATCATTATGATCCAACTCACCCCTTTTCGACCCCAACTTGGAAAAATGTAAGACCAAGGTAAGGCGGGTTAAGCGTTGAGTTGCGTCACGAGGATACCCTTGAATCAACCCAAAAAAATAAAAGATCTAAAAACCATGGCTTCACCAATCAGAATTATTTCTTTATTTTCTCTTTTCATATGTCTTTTTATATTTTATTTGTTGATTGATATACCAACAATCCATTTGTATTAAACAACATAATATCCTTCTCCTTTTCCCTTAAAATCAAAGGTTCCTTAGAAGAATTTATATCCTTGTGACCCAACTCACTCCTTTCTAACCCCAACTTGGCAAAATGTAAGACCAAGGTAAGGTGGGTTAAGCATTGGGTTGAGTCACAAGGGTACCCTTGAGTCAAAAAAAAAAAGATCTAGAAACTATGACTTCACTAATCAAAATTATTTTTTTATTTTCTCTCTCCATATGTTTTTCCATATTTTATTTGTTGATTGATACACCCTTAATCTAATCATATTAACATAACATCCTTCTCTTCTTCCTTTGAGATCAAAAGTGCCTTAGAAGAATTTATAGCTTTATGACTCAACTTGCCCCTTTCTGACCCCAACTTGGCATAATGTAAGACCAAGGTAAGGTAGGTTAAGCACTGGGTTACATCATGGGATACCCTTGAGTCAACAAAAAATATATATATAAACTATGGCTTCACCAATCAAAATTATTTCTTTATTTTCTCTCCTCATGTGTATTTCTATCTTTTATTTGTTGACTGATACACCAAGAATCCATTCGTATTAAATAACATAACATATTTTTCCTCAGCCCTTTGGATCAAAGTAGTCTTAGAAGAATTTATATCCCTGTGATTCAGCTCACCCCTTTCCAACTCCAACTTGGCAGAATGTAAGACCAAGGTAAGGTGGGTTAAGCATCGGGTTATGTCACGGGGATACTCCTGAGTCAAAAAAAATCTAGAAACCATGACTACAACAATTAAAATTATTTTTTTATTTTCTCTTTTCATATGTCTTTTTATCTTTTATTTGTTGATTAATACACCAACAATTCATTCGTATTAAGTAACATAGCATCCTTCTCCTCTGCCCTTTGGATCAAAGATGTCTTAGAAGAATTTATATCTTTATGATCCAACTCACCCCTTTCCAACCCCAACTTGGTAGAATGTAAGACCAAGGTAAGGTGGGTTAAGCATTGGGTTGCATCACGAGGATACCCCTGAATCAACCCAAAAAAATAAAAGATCTAAAAACCATGGCTTCACCAATCAAAATTGTTTCTTCATTTTATCTCCTCATATGTCTTTCTATCTTTTATTTATTGATTGATATACCAACAATCCATTTGTATTAAACAACATAATATCCTTCTCCTTTTCCCTTTAGATCAAAGGTGTCTTAGAAGAATTTACATCCTTGTGACCTAGCTCACTCCTTTCTGACCCCAACTTGGAAAATGTAAGACCAAGGTAAGGCGGGTTAAGCATTGGGTTGAGTCATAAGGATACCCCTGAGTGAACAAAAAAACAAAAGATCTAGAAATCATGATGTCACTAATCAATTTTTAATTTTATTTTCTCTCTCCATATGTTTTTTTATATTTTATCTGTTGATTGATACACCCTCAATCCATTCGTATTAAGTAACACAACATCCTTATCTTCTTCCCTTTAGATCAAGAGTGTCTTAGAAGAATTTATAGCTCTATGACTCAGCTCGCCCCTTTCCGACCCCAAATTGACAGAATGTAAGACCAAGGTAAGGTGGGTTAAGCATTGGGTTCCGTCGTGGGATACTCCTAAGTCAACAAAAAAAATAAAGATCTAAAAACTATGGCTTCACCAATCAAAATACTTTCTTTATTTTCTCTCCTCATATGTTTTTCTACCTTTTATTTCTTATCTATTTTTCTCATCCTTTCAATTATTTTTCTTTGTCTATCTATCTTCCTTGCCCATTTTTATATATTTCCACAATTTCTTTCTCTTTATTCTCTCTATCACTTGTTTGCTCACTCTCTATTTGTTTTTATTTTTTTCATCTATCTTTTTATCTTTCTCTTGTTTTATTTATTTGTTATTTTTTTCTTTTTTATCTTTGTATGTAGATTTTTTCGTTCTTTCCTTCTATTTATCATATTTTTTATTTTTGTCACTCTTTTTTCTATAACCTTTTCCTTGTTGGATATGGTTGATTGAGCATTTTTTTGTAAGTCACATAATTTTCAACTACTTTTGGTATTATATTTATTTATTTCATTATGTTACTTTATTTTTCTTTGTTTTAATTTTTAATATTACCTCTCTTTTCGCCTATATTATTTTTTCATTCATATATTTTATATTTGATTTGTTTCTTTTTTAGTTATTTTCCCTATTTTCTATTTGTCTCTTATTTTGCATGTGTTTCTCTCTTACCTTTTCCATGCACATCTCATTTTATTTCTTATTACTTTTATTTATGTTTTCTTTCAATTTATATTTTTCTCAATTTACCTTTATTTTTGTCTTTCTTTCTTTCTCTTTAAAATTGTCTTTTTTTCTTATCACCTTTTTATTACTTTTCAACTCTTTTTTAATTACCTTCACCATGTAATTCTTCCTCTTTACATGTTTGTTTTCTCTTTCTTATTTGAAATTCAATGTTTCTCTTCACCATGTAATTATTCATCTTTACATGTTTGTTTTCTTTTTTTCTTATTTGACATTCAATGTGTCTCCTTCACCATGTAATTCTTCGTCTTTACATGATTTTTTTTGTTTGGTGGATCCTTGCTAAAGGGAAGCACCCATTACGAACCCACGTCTCAACCCAAACAACCCCGAATCTGAATTTAAGCTTTTGCTCCACCGGTGCGAGTTGAGGCAAGGGATTCGAATCTGTATTTTATATTAGATTAATTTCTTATTTTGTATATATTTCTTTTTTCTCTATGTTACACTTTTTCATTCGTGTATTTTATATTAGATTGATTTCTTATTTTGTATCTTTTTTTTCTTAAATTCTTGGTTAAATTTTCTCTTCTTTTTTGTCTTTATCTTTTTTAATCTGTCATTTATTTTATAGTTTTCTCATTCTGTCACATTAAC
Source organism: Sequoia sempervirens (assembly GCA_007258455.2). Classification (NCBI taxonomy): domain Eukaryota; kingdom Viridiplantae; phylum Streptophyta; class Pinopsida; order Cupressales; family Cupressaceae; genus Sequoia; species Sequoia sempervirens. Next base: position 62,294 of record VDFB02288754.1, on the reverse strand, counting down.
ACTCTTAGTATTATCGCTTTGATTTCTTACATTTTCTTAGTTTGTGCGTGTTTCTCTATTTTTGTTTCCCTTTTTTTGTCATTTTTTTGGATACTTTTTGTAATCTTTATCTCTATATTTTGAATTCTCTCTCTCTCTCTCTCTCTCTCTCCACTTTATTTGTCTTTTATGTCTTTCTAAATTTGTTTATTATTTATTCAAATTTCTTACGTAAGTATAACTTTGTTGTCTATCTATATTTATTCTCTCTATCTCTCTATGTTTTTGGTCATTCATTATTTATTTATTTATCTTCATGTTATTCTTTCTATATTTTTATTTCTTGAACTTTAATGGTTTTTTTTATATTTTTTTCATTTTTGTCTACTTTTTGTTTTTTGACTTTCTCTCACAACCTTTTATTTGTTTTCTCTCCATGTCCTTATCTCTTTCTCTCTATTTATTTCTTTTATTTTCCTTTTTTACTCTTTATCTTTCACTTCTCATTCTATCTATTTTATATCTAGATCTGTTTTTCCATTATCTTTCCTTGTATTTAATTTATCAAGCCCATTATTAGTAAATTATGTACATCACCATATAAATTGTACCTTACAAACATGCCTTAGGAGAAAAGGCCAAACCCTTCAATGTCACTATAAATCCCCTTGGATCATGCAAGATCAATCAAGCCTTGCAGTAGATGAGCATGGCCAACCAACATTCACCCCATGTTGTAATAATGATCGCTTAAACCTGCACAATCATTCTATAATCTCTATATGGAGGGCCAATGTAGACTGTCAACCTGTTCTCTCTATCCATGTTGTCCTCAAATACATTGCAAAATATGCAGAAAAAGTTGAAAGTAAATCAGAAACATACCACGACATGCTTTCTCGGATTTCAACGAATATTGAGTTTGACAAGCCAACTGCCATAAATTTCCAAAAAATGCTTGCTAAAACATTAGTGGATCATGATATTGGAGCCCAAGAAAGTTTCCACCTCCTACTTAAACTCCCCCTCTATCTAACAAGAGAGATATTTATTTCTTTAAATGCTATCCAAAAATATTCCAACATGTTTCAGTCTCCTTTGAAACAACCACTGAATCCCCAAACTACATTGATGCTTACATGGCTCGACCAACAAATCTAGAGTCCATGTCACTTATTGAAGTAACTAGAAAATGGACTTTTAAACCATATCAAAAGCATAGCCAATCGAAAGAGTGAGCCATACACACCACAGCACTTGTCTCCTCACATGTAACAACCCTCCAAGGAATCCCAGAGGACGACACAACTATATCAAAATAATGGAATTTAAAAAAAAAACTGAAATACATAATGGATTGATTAATATAACTTAACATAACATGTAATCTAAACTAATTTCCTCTAAGGTTCTATGACTATGCTACTAACACATCTATAATCAAGGACTAGAATTATTTCATTAACTAATATATGTTAACAAGTTCATTTTTATCCACCACATTAAATGATTCAACAATAGACATTTTCATAACATGTCATTGGCTAAACAACAATAAAGATCATTTATAAATAAATAACAAGTACATATACACATTCCATTACATGATCTAATGCATCATAATCTATTACATTGTTACATTGTTTACAATAATGCTTCCATGAATACAACTAGGAAGAATACATCATATTACAATAAATGGTACAACTAAGATACAATCCAATACATATACATATAAGACTATCTTCTCGAATTGGATCATGAACTGGAATCCATTGCACAAGTTACAACCTCCACATACACAAACAAGCAACAAGGAAACCCAATGGAGGAAAAAGCACCAACCTCCCGACCATGTGGAACCCTAAGGTTCACCCCCCATGCTAGGAGATAAGACAAAGTACCACTATAAACAATAGTCAAGAAGAAAATAGGCTAATGTAACAAGGGCTAAACATGGCTCCAACACAACACTGCAACAACATTAACATCACATACAACACATACATTAGTTCCAACGCTAACTTCACTTACAAAGGAACACATACAACAGAAGGATAAAATACCACTAGGGAATGCTAGACTACAATAGGGAAGAGTGTCATTGCATGGTCCTAGAATGGGTTACCCTAACAATCTCTCACTAGATGCCAACCCCCATCTATGGTTACCTTAACAGTCTCTCCTAGACATCAACCCCATAGGGTGACACATGTAGAACCAACATTATTTTCATGAGGACAAGGAAGTTGATCTTACTAACCAAGCCTTCTTAACCCATCCTTAGCCTAAATGAGCACTATAGACATGGGTGAGGCATCCAATTATCTTGTTTAATGTGAGATCTACCCATCCCTCTAATTTATTATTAAGGTTATCACTGGATTAAGAAACTCTCCAATGGGTTACCCTAATAGTCTCTCACTAGACATTGACCCCCATTGAGAACCACTCCCCCTACTTGCAACTAGAAGACCCTACACAACAAGAAAGATAAAAACCATCTTGCACACTTAACAAACTAACATGAATCCATTACAGAGCAAGGAATTAACCATCTCACTCATATATCACATTCACAAGAATCTAAACACAATGCAAGGAATTGACCATCTTGCGTGCATTTACCATGGTCACATGAAACCATACCAAGATAAAAGGCACACCCTTAGGGTTTTCAACTTGTACAAAGCACATAACCCAAAACATCACCATACCACCTCTAAAGTGAAAATCATCATAAAACCATACATACAAAAACACTCCCTCCCAAGCCTCTGGAAGCCAACCTTAATCCACTTTGCACAATAACTTCCACTTTTAAACCATAACCAAAATAATCACAATCCCAATCATCAAACACATTATTTAATACAATAATCGAACAACATTATAACCATAAAAATACTTCGGTTATTAAAACATTATTTCCACATTCATATCATCACTTAATTTAACCATTTAGTTCAATCAGTAGATCATATACTCCAATAACCATCTTAAAGGTAACTATATCATTAACAAACAATCATCTCTATAAAACTAGTTAATACAGATCCCTAATATTAAAAGTACAACTTTAACGAAATGCTATAATAGCCATATTCTAGTTAATTATTTTACATAGAAATTTTTCAATTCAACTATTAAATAACTATATAAAAATCAATAGGAAGTATTCTAAATCATTTTCCTTTGCATTATATTAACATTCTCCCCCGTAAAACTGTTTTCAAATTTTTTGTCTAACTTAATCATCTAATCTATAAGTAACCAAGACTATGAAATATAAATTCACTTATCATAAAGTAATTTAGTTCACCTCAATTAAATTATCACATATCATATATTCTCTCACATATCAAAACATTTTTTTTCCTATTATCCAAATATAAATTAATATAAATATTGTATTTTCATGAAACCATAATATAATTTACCAACGGCCAAAACAGATTTCTCAGCTAGCCAATGATGATGATGGTAACTACATTGAAGGAAACAAGAAGATGCGATCGGTTAGCAAAATCATAGAACGATTCAAGGAAAGACCACAATGACCAATGGATAACATACTCTTAGGCCTTATGAATATCTACACAACTAGAAGGTACAGGTTCCCAAAGTTAACATTTAGTTGTGAACTCTTGGATTATAAATTTATTTCTAAAAACATAATAATGAAATCACAACTCTACACATCTAAATGTTATATGAAGGTAATGGATGTGTTTTCATAATAGTAAAAGTGATTATTGAGCTATAGATAATAAATTATAAGCTCAAGTAATACTACCAATAAGTAAATAGATAATGGTCTAAGAAGATGAGTCGATGACTGAGACATAGAAAAAGCTAGAGAAAACAAGAGGATCTATTGATCATGGAGCTTAAGATTTTGATTCAAGAAAGGAAAGAGGATATAAAGTTTTTTATATGCTATAGTGATCAATCAAGGCGAGTTACAAACCAAATTAGAAGGTTGGCCAATTATAATTTGATGCTACAAAATATTATTGAAGATATTCTAGCAAATGTGTTATGGCCTAAGCATGAGTCCAAAGGATGAAAACTCATAGGTATATAGAAGGCAAAGAACACCAGATACCAAAACATAGTACCTATCGAATTATACATAATCAAATTACCATTAAATATGCAACGATCCAAAAAACTAAGCATACAACATGACATTGTATGCCAACATAAAATTGCATAAGCAGAGAATACCATTCTTATTATGCATATTCATTGAAATAATTTGCATTATAAAGTATGGAATTCCAGACATAAAGAAATACCATCGAAAATCATTTGAAAAAACTCAGTACCAAAGGAGAAATACTGGGAGAACATCACAACAACAACATTGAAAGAAATAAAATCACAGTCCTAAACGCTAGGGTGATGCAATCAGTGAAGAGGAGGCATGCAACAAGTTTCATTGATTCAGTTTAGAAAATTTCAAGTAATGTATATGGTAGATGAAATGTTTGATAGAAAGCCTCAAAGAAATGTAGAACAAATTGGTAGATGGAAAGCTCGATTCCACAACCTTTTATTTTTTCCTTCTAACATGTGGTTATATGGACCCTGGAATTGGGTATCACCATCAAGCATAATGGATAGAGGGTTTTCGACAAACAAGGCCAAGTGAATTTGACCGAATAGAATTCAAAGTGTGAAGTGCTTACTTGGATACACAAGGTGAGGTGTACATGCTTGACAAGAATTTTGCAGCAAGGCATATCCTACATCACAAGAGAATTAGAGAATTTGACAGAATTGAAATCTTTTATTGAGTTAGACTAAACACACTCTAAAATAATGCATACTGGGGACAATTACCAATACATTCAATATAGTCTGGCATGCATAGTCAAACTTTAGCAATATCAAGATACAAATTCTGGATTTGATACATGTTTACAATACTTGGAAGTCAAGAATTTTAATGAGTCAATTGCTAAAACAGAAGACATTCTAATTTTAAAAAGGCATAGAAAATATTACATGAGAGGGATTTCCATCTAGCCTATATGCAATCTTTAAGGATTTAAATTGAACCCAACTCGAGTTCAAATAGCTGCTTAGAATCAATAATTCCTTTGCTATCCAAAAGATAACTCATAACTTGGGGCAGATTCAACCAAAACTGAACAGAGGATCGATTTGCAATATTAGCTCACAAGGAAAAAGATACTAAGAACCATTTTTAGATTGACCAAGTTCTCATGTCGTGTGGCATAGGGTTAAAGGTAAGGAGTAAATAAGAGTTCCTACATTTGAGTTGGCTGAAAAATTTGTAGGAGTGGTTGCAACCAAGATAAAGAATAGTGACACCTATGAGAGGAAAATAACATTAACTAAGAAACTTGCAGCAATGGTTCCAAAACTAAATAATAGAGTACCAATACCGCTAGTTCAAATCATGAGAAAATGGTATCGAGATACACATTGACCCATCTATTCACAATTAGTAATACCAATAATGAAGTTGCAGATGACCGATTTGATAAATAGAAATCAAACATATAAATACCTAACATCCTTAAGAAAAACTGGTGGATCAAGGAATACCTGTGTGAACTTATTCCTTGAACTTTAATTGAATTTACCTTTAACAAAATCATCCTTGTTGGGACCACTCACAAACTATAAACCGATATGCATCAACAAAGAAAAGGCCGCAGATACATAGCACTAGTTGGGTTAATAGATTCGACCATAGGATAAATGCAAAGGGCACATGAAATCACAACTGGGATGAAACATATGAATGCAATTGTGGGTTTACACCTCACAAATTTTCTCTCACAAAATGAAAATAGCAAGGAATCCAAATGCATATTCTCCTCTCCAACTTTAAAACAAAAGATAAAACCACCATAATGAATTTGGAGCCCAAAACACTATAATCAACAATATAAGAAACTTCGCAGGAAAATTTCTCTCTTCCCCCCACCAAAAAAAATCCCCAAAAATCTCTTAAAAGGATAATTATTTACAAAAGGAAGGTCGTTTTATTCAAAAAACAAAATTCCAATAAATCTCACAAAATCCCCAAAAATTGTTAAGTTTCTTTTATTGACAATTCATTCGAAGTTGTGCATGTGTTGCATGCAAAATCTTTCTATTCTTTTTATATTACTTTTACTATTTATCAATTATCACATTCCATTTAATTTTTATTTTATATTATAATTTTTCATTAAACTTTTAATTTATTATAAACTATAATCTTTAATAAATATATTTATATTTAATTATCAAAGTGGCATTTTTAACTTAATAATTTATTTAATACATCAATTAACCAAGGACAACATCTATCAAATAGATTTAAATTAAACAAACCAAATATCAACAGCAATTATCTAATCCCTAACCAGGGTCAAAAAGAAAGACCAACTAACCACAAATATCTAACAACGTTGATGAGGTATGGACTAGATACTCATCCTCTTCGAGGATGACGACTAGGGTAGGGGACCAAATGTTATCTCCAACAACTTGTTCCATTGGGTTTAAGGCACGCTCAAACCTGACAATTCAGGTGGAGTCAATGTCTAGTACCTGCAACCTACATCACACAAAATGATCATACATAAACATATATATATATATATAATCAAGCACACCATGAAGAGGGAATCACAGTCACAGATCACTCACAAGTGAGTGATGCAACGCTATCCCTTTCACCCAAACACATAAATCAAGTAACCACATCAACTTATATAACAATCAGATACATAACAATCACGATAAGATGATCTCCTACTAATCATAACAATGAATCAAACATCATTAACATGTGACTTTAAATATCCCTATTATTTTATCTTCATCCCCAAGTTCCAAAGCCAACTACCTACACATCCACAGTGAGAATGAAGGGGCACTACACCACGCTTCATAACCATCCCTGCAAAAGATGATAAAAACTTTGAAGCATTTTGTTGGAGTGAACTACTACTGTAATAAGCCATTTCACAACATTCAAAATGATTTTGGTTCATCATCCATTAAAAGTATAGAACAACAGGATTTTTTTGTTATCATCCCTAGCATGTGCTACACACACCAACAGAAGCTCCTAAAGATACTGATTTGAGCACCTCTTCTTATCAAGAAGATATAATGGAAGATAACAACCCATATGAATGGTAGCTATTGTCTCTCCTATACCCAAGCCTTCCCCTCCACTTTGATGAACTAGGAATGCTTGGTCACCATGACATTGACTTGCACCATGATTGGGGATCTTCCCAATTTAATCCAAACCACCAAGTCTCTACAACTACATTCATAAAATCCAACTGTCCAAAATTTCAAGTCCACCATATTGCCACTTGCCCTACCCAATATGAGCTATATGTCCAACAACAAAAATAATTTGATATAGTTCTGTCACACCTAAATTTTGATACTTGCCAACCTCCTCTAAAATTAATTATTCAAGGAATTTTTGGAACAGGTAAATCACACCTGATAGAAGTCATCAAAACTGCACTCATGAGCTTAGCCCAAAATGGCCAATCACCATTACTAAGTCTTGCACCTACATGTGTAGCAACATTCAACATAGATGCATCAACAATCCACTCTTCCCTTCGAATACCTATCAAATATATCGACCCCCTACAAGGATAAACATGGTCTTCAAAAGTCATCGTGGACTATAGAAGTTGGATTAATCTGTCTAAAAAAATTATAAGCACCTTTCAAAATTGCTATATTTCCCATGATTTTCGGGAAATCAACATGGTGGTAGACTTTTTTGCTAATAAGGGTGTTCGGGAAAATGAGAAAATTATGTGGAAATGTGGTGACACTTTGGAGGTAGATGTTTCAGCCTTATTAAGGCTTGACAGGATTCACAGGAAGATATCTTATGCCCCTATCAATTAATGATTATGTATGAAAAGGGTATTGTCACACAACTATGGAATTGTTGCTTAATTATTCCTCTTTGGAGGCAGACATACCCATTGATTTATGATTTTTTGTGCCTCGCACGCTTTCTAGATCTTGCAGAGAGTCTTTTGTGGGCACTTTTTGATCAAGATTGTTACTTTGCAAATATTGGTGGAGATCATCAACGTGTTGAGCTGACTGAATGTGAAGGGCTAAGGAACAATGCTAAAATGTGGCCTTTGTTGGAAAAAGGAGGGCTCACTTCCTATATTGAAAAACTTCATGGTTGGGACCCGGATGTCACCAAATTATTCGCTAAGGAATGGAAGAAGGGTAAAATTAAACTATGTGGCAGGAAAATCACCATTGATGAGCAGCTCGTTTCTGAGGTGACTGGTCTTCCCATGGAGGGTCTAAAATTTAACAGTGATAGAAACCTCTCAGACATGGTAGTGAAGAAATTCCTCAAGATGGAAAAGGAAGAAGAAAAGCTACGTAGGGCTTCCAAAAGTAGCTACGATATCGGGAATATAAAGAAGGTTTGGCAAAAGGTGCTAAAATTGATCATGGAGTATATTACTTTGGATGGGAGATACACCAGGGTCTTTGGCTACCATTTTGTGCTCCTCAATCACTTCCGGCATAAAGTTAGGGTTTCCATCCCCTTCTATTTGGCTACCTCTTAAATGCTAGCCTCAATGATCATAGCATGAACCCTGTTAGATACCCTATTCTTCATGAGGGTTTGTTGGTTTTCATTTCTGAACATTTCAAAGCCCAACCAACTTTGTCCAAAATGTCCCTTTCTCCCGACTCTGTTTCTGAAAAAGAGGAATTGGGCGCAAGCTACACTGAGAAGGAGGAATGGGATACTGATCTTGAGAATGAGGATGGTGAGACCTCTAAATCTTTGAAAAAGGGGAGTAACAAAAGAAAGAAGGATGGTGTCCCCTCTAAACATGGATTTTTGACCCCTAAAGGCAGTACTAAGGTATTGATCCCTAGCTATGATGAGGCTAAGACCAAGGTGAAAGGTAAAACCCTTGATACCAAGGACTCTTAGATAGATTCTTCATTCGAGTGTTCTAGCTACACTGCCACTAATAGAGAGGACAAACCTCGTTATGCCATTGACCTCAGGGATGAAGATAATTATTTCAAAGAAGAACATGAGTTTCTTGCAGATATTCTGGCTATTGCTCATAATGGGTCTATGGATTTCTTTAGATTGATGAGATAGGTGTTTTTTGAGATTATGAAAATTAAGTTGAAATAGAGGGCTATGAGAAACAAATTGGAAAGACCTGTGTTCCTCAAGAACACTGCTAGAGACAGAGTGAAGACCACATACTTGTGGACTAAGGAAGAGAAGAAGTATAGGGTGGATTGCCTCAAGAAATTTTTTGAAGACCTTGAGAAATTTAAGAGCAATAATGATGATAAGCTCTCGGCTATGGAGGAAAAACTCAAGCACATAAAAGAGTCCATCCAGGTGGTGATGAATACTAACCATAAGATTTTAAAGTCCACGGAAAACACTATGGATATGATGGTGGACAATCTTGAGAATGCTTATCAGGACAAGACTGTTGTGGAAGAGGAGATGGATAAAGTACATAGTAAAGAAAGTTATGGTGGGTCGTGTAAAAGAACTAGAGAAAACCTTAAGAGAAAGGTTGATAAGGTCCAGGTTAACATTCAGGAAATCAAGAAAGCGACACTTAATATGAACAAATTGGAACAGGAGGTGGCAGATATCCTGAAGAATATGGCCTAATGGTGGGTTTGTTACTAGGTTTTTGCGTGTTATTTTGTGGTGCTTCCTTTTGGATGGTTTTGATGTTCTCTTTCGGCAGCTTCCTGCCTTATTTTAATTTCTTTCTTGGGTACCTTTTTTGCTAAATTTGTCTCTTGCTTGTTCTTAAAGGGTTTTGGGGCCCCTTCAAAACCTATTTTTTCCTTAATCAAAAACACTAGCAAGATTCTAGGAAATAATATAATTCATTAGGTACATATTGATAGATGAAATGAGCTTCTTGGACCCAAGTTGCTTCAATGCATTGACATGAGGTTTTTTAATGTCATTCTCCAACTTAGCATTGACCTATACAAAGCAATATGGTTTCTTATCCTCAATACTTCTCTTTGCAACAAATGAAATGGTCACACTACATAACCAACAAATTTTATTGTATTTGGAAACACCTATTGCACTATCAATTGTAGAGAAACTTAGGGGCCACCAAGTTCAAATCTAGATGAAGAACAACTTCAATCGAATATTCTATTGTGTTCAATAAAAGGTAATGTTATGTTCAAATTTATAGGTGGAAACAAGCCTTGTCACTGGTGCACTTGGAAAAATCAAAGCAATAGTCTACAAGAATGTTAAGAATATGCCTTCACTTCCATTGTTTGTTGTTGTTCAATTCAACAATTACATAAGCTCTACTTGAGACCACAATAATCCAAAAAATGTCCTTATCTCCCTATTAAGTCATGGTCGATGTCGTCAAATCTCACTAGAAATGGGATGGACCTTAACAATACACAAATCACAAGGCCTAACACTTGAAAAGGTAACAATCGACATCAACAATGTGGACTGGCAAGGCCTAACATTCACAACTATTTCTAGAGTGTGTGAACTTGCAAGCCTACACATCAAACCTTCCTTCACATTTAAATGATACGCATGTATGGAACAAATCCCATATGTAGCTCTCCAAAAGCAAGAGGAAGCACACTTATTGGCATTATCCAATCCAAACTCCTTTGACACTTTTATCTGACACAAAACAACCTAATTCAAACAAGGAAATCTTCCCTTAATCATACAAAGACCCAATCGTCCCTTAATACACCACTAGAGGCTTCTAACCTTCAAAAATCAACAAATATAGATATATTTTGGAGAAGGTTGTACAAAGGCCTGAAAAAAACCTTCAAAGAATCACAATACAATTCAACACAACATAACAACAATTCTCAAGAGGTTTCTTTAACACAAACTTGAAAACAAATAGGTTGCCTTGCCTGAAGGCTACTCAATTAGCCCTAATTTCCAAAGGAACCACTTCTTAAACTCCTTTTTTCATCAAAATACACTTGATAGAGAGTTAAATTGTGATGCAAAACTACAAATTCATCAATCACACCTTAGACACTTGACCTATAGACCACAGTTACACCAAACCCTCCAATTACATGCAAAACCTAGGGTTTTATTGAATCTACCACCAACTAGGATTATCAAACCTCAAAAATGTATCCAATAGTCTCTATTAGGTCTATACAAACTTCTCAAACCCTTACAAGATCATTTCCATCAACAATTAGACAAATCCCTTCTCAAAACTGCCATTTTCGCAAAGAAAAATACAGTTACTAGCCCTAGGGATTCATTCCTTTTCACACAACTTGCTTCCCTCATTGTCTAAAACATATGAAAACCTACTCTAACACATTATATTCCATACCATTGAGAAGCATGTTAGAACAGTAGGTGGAATGGCTGGTACATCATTTAAATTACTATCAAACCCTTAACACTGTGATAATAGGTTGCTATAGAAAAATATTGAAAATCTCCCAAAAATCTAAGTGTTAGACTCTTAGAATGGATTCATTGGAAAGTTAAAACATTCCACAATAGAATACCATGATTTTCAAGACAATTTTTGGTTGTACGGGATCATACAGTAGTGGTAAAGTATAAAAACACAATTTTTTTTACAGAAAAATGTTGTATTTTGTTTGGAAGTTCTTCAATATATCAACTGACAACCATTTTTGAACCTTTTGAGGCTTTATATAGCCCTTCCATTTGAATTCCAATCACTCCAATTTTCATAACTAAATTTTGAACTTCCTAGACCCTACATGTTCTCTCAAAATTGCATTTTGACAACCTTTTTTTTTTTGCAGGACAACATTTTACATCTTTTGTAATTTTTGACTCCTAAATACAAATGACTCATATTACACCCAATTACATATTGAATGGTATTTTTAGACCTTATTTAATGTAAACATACAATTTCTAACACTAAATGACCTCAAAACCTACTCTTGACCAATTGACCACCATTAATGAACATCACATGCTTAGGTGCACCTGCACCATTCACCCCCATAGAAAAAGAACTCATGTAACATGAGTTGGGGTTTGTACCATGCTTCAACATTGCTCCTCTTTGTCCTTCAAATCTCTTCATGTCTGCAAACACCTTCCTTTGGTTCATACATAATGAACTTGTAATCTGCTCTACACACTTGACATTACTTGCACTTGAATGTGTCTTCATCTCTGCCATCAGACCTAATGTCTACCCTTTTCCTATTCTTTGATCAAAACTTGATGATGTATCTACCCTTATCCTTGCAAATAAACTCGTATCAACATTACCTTGGACTGTCTTCTTCTTTATCTCATCTCCATGCTTATATTTTTCCTTAAGTCTTTGTGCACTCCACCCATGTACCTCTATCATCAAACTTCTTGTCTTGTCATTTTTTTGTTCCATGATACTGTCCAATGTTTTGTTAGAATTATTAATCAATGTACATGTAGTTCTTTTTAGTTTTTCAAACTTATTCTCAACTATAGGACACACAATGGTCCCCACCAACACATTATCATTCAAATTCACAGTCAACTTACCCTGCAAACCTGATTCAATCCTTTTATCTCCTATCCCTGTATGCTCATGCCTTAAATTATCTACAACACTTATCTTTTTGTCTTCAACCACAATTTCTATAGACTCTTTCTTTCCACACATAATCACTTCTGCCTTACTTTTCACATCTTCCACCAAAGGAGTTAAAACAAACTTACACCCATAATTGAATATGGTATAGGTGTTCTCTCTACCATCATATATTGCACGTGTATCATACTGCCAACATCTATCTAGGAGTAGGTGACAATAGTCCATAGGAAGAATATCACAAACTACACTATCTCTATAACCCCGAATATGGAATTGAACAACTGCTTTTTCATTGAACAACAAAGACTACCCATCACTCAACCATGACACTTTCTAAGGCAATTCATGAGGAACTCTTTGCAAATTTAACTTGTTCACCATCTCACTAGACACCATATTCTCTATGGAGCTAGAATCAATAACAATTTTTCATACCTTATTTTTGCACTTAAATGTAGTCTTGAGGAGGCTTTTTCTTTGCAATGGTTCTACCTCCTTTACTACATTCAACACAGTCTTCCTCATCATCAACATTTCCCCTATTTCAGGAGTAGCTCTCAAACTTGTAGGATGATTACTCTCACATTCCTCTCCTTAATTTTCCTTTCTTTCTTCTCTCTGCTTGTTCATAGTCCCACCATAAAAGAGCATGAACTTTGAGTTTTGTTTTTGCCACCTTCACCATTTTCTCATCTAAAATGTCTTCACTTTCAAAGTAATTATCCATAGCAATAATCCAATCAATCAATTCCTCTAAATTTAAATTACCACCATACATAGGAAGATCAAATTTTACCTTCATTGAATTAACTTTCACTGCTTTGAGCATCTTTACCATCCTCATGTCGTTAGGGTCTAATTCTTCATCATCTTCCTCTATTTCACTTTCTTCATTCTCATCTCTCCTCTTCTTTGTCTCCAAGGCAACAAGCCTTGCCAAAGCTGTATTATGTAATTCCAGAAGCTTAGCATGGTTCTCCTTCAGATCCTGCAACTCTCTAGCAGCACCAACACCCTTCGAAGGCATCTTCACCAAACTTGACTTCTCACCTTCCAATCACTTTCTTCAAAACCTATAAAAATCAAACAAATCATCAACAAGATACCTTGTCCCTTTGCTCTAATACCACCTGATGCAAGTAAGGTGGTTGACACTTGCTATCTGACACAAAACAACTTGATTCAAACAAGGAAATATTTCCTTAATCATGCAAACACCCAACTATCCCTTAATACACCACTAGAGGCTTGTAGCCTTCAAAAATCAACAAATGTAGATATATTTTGCAAAAGGTTGTACAAAGGCCTGAAAAACACCTTCAAAGACTCACAATACAATCCAACACAACATACCAACAATTTCCAAGAGGTTTCTTTAACACAAACTTGAAAACCAATAGGTTGCCTTACCTTAAGGCTACTCAATTAGCCCTAATTTCCAAAGGAACCACTTCTTAAACTCCTTGTTTTCATCAAAAATCACTTGAAAGATTTAAATTGTGATGCAAAGCCACAAATTCATCAATCACACCTCAGACACCTGACCTCTAGACCATAGTTCCACCAAACCCTCCAATTACATGCAAAACCTAGGGTTTTATTGAATCTACCATCAACCGGGCTTATCAAACCTCAACAATGTATCCAATAGTCTCTATTAGGTTTGTACAGACTTCTCAAACCCTTAAAAGATAATTTCCATCAACAATTAGACAAATCCCTTCTCAAAACCACCATTTTCACAAGGAAAAATACAGTTACCAACCCTAGGGCTTCATTCCTTTTCACACAACTTGCTTCCCTCATTGTCTAAAACATATGAAAACCTACTCTAACACATGACACACCATTCCACTGAGAAATGGGTTAGAAAAGTAGGTGGAATGACTAGAACATCATTTAAATTATTATCAAACCCTTAACACTGTGATAACAAGCTGCTACAAAAAAATATTGAAAATCTCCCACAAATCTAAGATTTAGACTCTCGGAATGGATTGATTATAAAGTTAAAACATGCCATAATAGAATACCATGAGTTTCAAAAAAATTCTAGATGTTCGGGATCATATAGTAGTGGTAAAGTGCAAAAACATAGAAAATTTTGTAGAAAAATGTTGTATTTTGTTTGGAAGTTCTTCAATATATCAAATGACAACCATTTTTGAACCTTTTGAGGCTTTATATAGCCCTTACATTTGAATTCCAATCACTCCAACGTTCATAACTAACTTTTTAACTTCCTAGACCCTACGTGTTCTCTCAAAATTGCATTTTGACAACTTTGTTTTTTGCATGACACCATTTTACATCTTTTACAATTTTTGACTCCTAAATACAAATGAATCATAACACACCCTATTACATATTGAATGGAATTTTTAGACCTTATTTAATGTAAACATACTATTTCTAACACTAAATGACCTCAACACCTAATCTTGACCTATTGACCACCATTGATGAACATCACATGCTTAGGTACACCTGCACCAAACTACATTCATAAAATTGAACCGTCCAACATTTCAAGTCTGCCATCTTGCCACTTTCCCTACCCAAAATGAGCTATATGTACAAAAAAAAAAAGCATTTGATATAGTTCTATCACACCTAAATTTTGATACTTTCCAACCTCCTCTAAAATCATTTATTCAAGGAATTGTTGGAACATGTAAATCACACATGATACAAGCCATCAAAACTGCACTCATGAGCTCAACCCAAAATGGCCAATCACCATTACTAATTCTTACACCTACAAGTGTAGCAACTTTAACATAGAAGCATCAAAAATCCACTCTTCCCTTTGAATACCTATCAAATATATGGACTCCCCACAAGGACAAACACTAGCAAGCTTCTAGGAAAAAA
Source organism: Sequoia sempervirens (assembly GCA_007258455.2). NCBI lineage: Eukaryota > Viridiplantae > Streptophyta > Pinopsida > Cupressales > Cupressaceae > Sequoia > Sequoia sempervirens. Next base: position 46,806 of record VDFB02288754.1, on the reverse strand, counting down.
TACAATTCATTAGGTACATAGTGATACATGAAATGAGCTTCATTGGACCCAAGTTGCTTCAATGCATTAACATAAGGTTTTTTAATGTCATGCTCTAGCTTAGCATTGACCTATACAAAGCAATATGTTTCTTATCTTTAATACATCTCTTTACAACAAATGAAATGGTCACACTACATAACCAACAAATGTTAGTCTTTGGAAACACCTGTTGCACTATCAATTGCAGAGAAACTTAGGGGCCACCAAGTTCAAATCTAGATGAAGAAAAACTTCAATCTAAGATTCTATTATGCATTCAGCAAAAGGTAATGTTATGTTCAAATTTATGGGTGGAAACAGACCTTGTCAATGGTGCACTTGGGAAAATCAAAGAAATAGTCTACAAGAATGTTAAGAATCTGCCTTCACTTCCATTGTTTATTGTTGTTCAATTCAACAATTGCATAGGCTCTGCTTGGGACCACAATAATAAAAAAATGTCCCTATCACCCCATTAAGTCATGGATGATGTCGTCAAATCCCACTAGAAATGGGATGGACCTTAACAATACACAAATCATAAGGCCTAACACTTGAAAAGGAAACAATCGACATCGGCAATGTGGATTGGTAGGGCCTAACATTCACAACTATTTCTAGAGTGTGTGGACTTGCAAGCCTGCACATCAAATTGGCCTTCACATTTGAATGATATGAATGTATGCAACAAAGCCCATATGTAACTCACTGTTCAAAAGCAAGAGGAAGCACACTTACTGGCATTATCAAATTCAAACTCCTAAACGAACACTCATACCAAAAACACCTGTAGGTTAGTTACTTCTATTTTATCATCTACATTTTTTTAGCTTGCAACTTGAAAACTCCACATTGCATGCTTAGTTACAAACTCCCTCAATTGATTAGTTACAATTTTCCTATAGGTATGCAAATACATAAATAGGACCAAACACTTATGCAACTCAACCATTTTACTAGTACTCAATGCTTATTAATTTAATCTATGCATCTTCGTCTTAATCTACTAATGGATGTAATTGAATAATGATTGGTAAAAAATAAATATTTCCTATTATTTCTATTCCTTTCTTGATGGGTTGTGTTTATATAAGAAACTACATTCACAAGTATTCACTTTGGAATAATGTATTAAATTATTTTTGGCATTCTGCGAGTTGTATTTGGTAACAATATGTATCAAGTAACAATTTGTATGAGAACGAGTATTCTATATATGATAGAAAATAGGTTTTTCAAATGTCATTTTTTAAGTTTTACAAATAGTTGGGTATTTTCATGCCTAATATGTTCCATGTATGCATATATAAGGACATTTGTAAACTAGATTTGGGAAACTAATATTGCTTATGTGTACCATCTTTAAGGATTATATGTATCAAATCAAATCTCAAGTTGCATGGATCATATTTTAACAAGACTACTCATATTTCATGCATCTATCACAAACAAAAAATCATTAATAAAATTGTTGGACGTGAGATTGTTGTTATTTTCTTTAAATGAGGATATATAGGATGTAAAATTGTTGTGTCTTACATGTTTCTATTCGTGTTGTACATAATAAATATTTGGTTTAAAATCATTTCTTGTTTAGATCTATAGATAAATGGTTTATCTATGCAATGTTTTTCCTTGCACAATTGAATATGGCAACAAAATTGTAAGAACATAAATGATTTATATTCTTCTTCTTAAAAAGCTAAACAATACATATTTATTATTCATTGAAATGAGACTTGTTGTAGATATACGCATGCCAAATATCAATCCAAATGGGTGAATGAGAAATGATTGGGCTCTTTCAAAGAACAATATCTTCTCTTTTATATATGCACATGTGTAAATAAATTTTATTTTTAAAATAGCATTACTATTTAAACTATGAATCTTTCCACAATGATTTGAATATGCCAAAGGTTTATGCACTTCTTTAGATGGATCACAAAATTATTTGAACAAGATATACTCACATAACTAGTTCTGATAATTATTTGAATAAGAGTTGTACTCTCCATTTCTATGTTTAGTCGTGATTGAATTTTTTTTGTGAAATTCACTATACTTTAAAACTAAAAGAAGGGTAAAAATTTATTCAAATCAAAATAAAGCAGTACAAAGTAAGGGAAATACATTCCCCTGTCAATCTCCACTAAGTGGTCCAACTTTTGTGAATTTTTTTGGGGTAATTGATCCCTTTCCACAATGTTCCAATCTTGCAAATGATCAAAAGCCCATTTGGATAAGAAATTCGCAGCCCCATTCTATTCTCTAGGAATGGGATAGAAAGTAACAGATTCCAAGGAAGCACATAGATTAAGAATCCATTTTATAATTACAACCAAATTCCAACTAACATCCTCTAACTATTGCCTCTTCAATAAAGTCACCACCACCCGAGAATCAGATTCACAAATGAGTCATCTCCACCCAAGAGCGCAACCACGCTCCAAATAATATAAAATGACCAGAGCCTCCATCACATTGTTAGTATACTGACCCTTATAAATAGAAAAGATAAACTCAACAGTCCCAAAACTATTCCGCCCAACATGTAACAATATGTTTTTTCCACACACTTCCAATCTCACACATTAGAACATATTTGGCATCATTTTCAACAAAATATAACAATACACACTTTCTAAAGCATAATAAGCCAACATTTAATTTTTCATATGAATCCATATCTAAGATGAATCATGCATTTATACATACATACATACTTACATCACTATGAATCACATCACAAGGCTACACAAGGGTGCATCTAGACACCGGTAAGCAACATACCAATCCATGATACATAATCCATGAACCAAGATCCAATATCCATCTCACATAATCCATACCTCACACTCAGTGGCTTAATGGTGTTAGGCCGCACATACATGGTAAGACCATCCAAACAAGACCACAATGACCTATCTCTTGTTGAATAAGGTGGTTAGCCTCCACGAGATAGTCATCACACATAGGTGGGTAGTGGGTCCTAGCTGTGTAACAACCTCACATACCCCCATCCTCAAAGTTCCCTACGTCTACTTCCTTGTTTACACTCAATCGAGTCTGACTCTCCCATTCTCAACTAGGAATCACATTACAACACAAGACCAACATTTGAAAACAATAAATATAAAACTAGTTTAGCCACTAAAGATCATAAATAAATATCAAACAAGGATTCAATAAAGCAAGAAATGCACACAATTTCAACACTAAATCATATGTAACCATGAGGGATACGAGAAAATAAGATCACAAGGTGTGGCTAAACCATCACAAACAAGTTAAATAAAAAAATTTCGGTCCTTAAAATCAAAATAAAAGTCATCAATAACCAAAAGAAGATTCACAATCTCTGAAATGGCACAATACATAACTATGTGACTAAACTAACCACCAAACGAGGAAGGAGGGAACAACATCTGACTATTGGAATAGCCCCTCATGTGTGGCGTGGTGGGCACACCAACCACATGGCATGTGGTGTACTCATCGACTACACCCTGCATTGCATCGTCACATGACATGGACTCACCAAGTGGCCCATGCACTCCTTGGCTATCCGCATGGAATGTGCACCTCAGCCACATCCTGCATCATGTCTCAATGCAGCATGGTCATATGCTAACCGAAGAAGGCACGTACTAGTTGTATGTTGCATGGCAGTATGTCTATGGCTCCACAGAAGTAGGCATGTGTAGAACACACCCCACATAGTGATACCTCATGGAAAGGGCACACACAAGTACTCACCTTAGCCAGAGGTATACATGGCTAGGACAAACCCATATGCCAGCTAACCCAAACACTATCAAGAGAAAACATGAGTGCCCCTCTACAAGTGTACGAGGCCCCATTACGCTCATCACACAAGTAGGCTATCATAACACAATCTCATAGTGCACCTTCACGCATCTAAGCATGTGGCATCATCACCAACACTATGTCAAAACATCAGTGTGGTGTGTATGGCATCATGATAGAACATGTGCAGATATGTAATAAATAGTGCATATATGAGTATATAAATATGGGGCTACTTGAGTCTTACCTCTCATGTGGACAAGTTTGACTCACTAATGCCAGCTCAATGTCCCTACAAATGGCCAGGAAATACTAACAAACCAATGATGTTGTACACAAAATTGTGGGGATTAGGCTAGCACATATGGATCAAGTATCCTAATTCATCATAAGGGGAAGTAGTGAGTACTTTCTTCAGGATCAGTTGAGTTGAGAACGCTCTGCACTGCAACATGTGTACGCTGCACACTCCACCCAAGGAACTTTGTGGCTGCTACTAACCCTTCACGGATTGAGGGACTAGAGAACCAAGAGAAGAGATTCTACAAAACTAACTTTGGGTTACTCTTAATATATATGTAAATTTCAACTTGGTCCTCAATCAGGTAACAAACATACAAGCACACATAATGGTATGGTTAATCCCACACCCCTAAATACAACATATCCTCCATGGATGGGTACATAGACTCACCATCCCATGGGCACACAAAGCAAGTACGGGGTATTCACAACACTCAACATGTGCACTAACATAGGATGTTCACATAATAGGGAGTACCTTTTTCCAATTTCCTCTTACCAAAATAAAACCATTATCTGCCTCTAATTATGCAGGATCAATACAACTTTCCAAGAACATGTACTCCCAACATCTATACAATACATCATAGTGCTACATGGAGTAAATCAACAATTTCATGATAACTCTCACATTCACATTCACCTTTATTAAGTGATAATTCACCTTACAACACACATATGTTAACCACATTTATTTCCTATACATAGTACAACATCATTACAATGTTTACTCAAGACAAGGTATGCAACATTATCACTTCAACATACATTTAACATTTTGCATTTATCGTTAACATGCCAATGGTTTCACTATTCCCTTTTTCTCTAAACTTTTACTTAATGTAGAATGATTTTCTACTCATATTCATACATGTTCCATGATTAAGAATGCAACTTGGGGACTTAGTTCCTTTACCCAAGGTTGATCTAATAAAGAAAACCTTCATGAATACATAAACATTTTCTCATAAGAGACAAGCATACAACAGATTTCAATACACCACACACTCAAAGATAAGCATCTTTGTTAAACCAATGAGAAGAGAGAGAGAAGGGGAGAGAGATTTACAATTATGACACATGCATGAAAGCATACACGGTTTCATCATCACTCAATCACTTTCACACAAATGCATCAATCATATGAGAGCATGCAATCATATGATCATTCATTTTCTATTACCATATTTAATAATCTCAATACAATATAACATGAAGAAAAAACTCCAAAACCACATAGGGTTGATCAAGCAATCATTAACACAAGGAGGTAAAGTACAAGAGAACATGTGCCAGAAACTTTGCATTGTGATGAAAAACAACAAGGCTCAAGAAGAGAATACACACAAAAGGAACTTCTTGGCACCCTCAAGGTCAAACAGACCTACCCACAACATAAACAAAGAATCCAAGCAAGGGTAATTTAGGAAACACATGTCACCTACAACCCACCAAATAGCTAAGGTCCAACATGCCCACCCGCAATATAGGATATAGGAAAGTAATCAATCTCAACCTCAAGAGACTCTCAACCAAGGGAATCACTCCAATCCCGTAGGGTAAGGAAATGCCTAGGAGGAATTACTCCTCCACAACACAAGCCAGGGTTGGAAAACCCAACCCTCTAAAATGCCATACTAAGGAACTCAATGCAAGAGGTCCTATGACTATCTTGCCACAACAAGCACTTTGAACACACACATCAAGCACACTGCAACCACATGGGCTACAACCACTCAGGAACCACTCAAGGGTCACAACCCTTTACACAACGAAAGAGCCACACATCAAGAAGGAAACCAATCAAAACACACTTCTTGGTAGGCTCGCGGGTCTAACTAACCCTCACACAAAAGCATTCCTCAACAGGACATGCAAGGGGCGGAAACAACAACAAAACTTGTTGTCGTCCACCACACACAACACACCAAGCAAGTATCAACCAAAGCAGGGATCCCAGTGATACAACATGGGCTCTACCTCTATATTTTCCTTTGGCTCTTCCCTTAGGGGCATCCTAAAGGAAACAAGGAACACATCAAAATACATCGTCACAAGGATGATCTAAACACCATACTAAGGCATAAACGCTATTCAACAAGACTATGAAAACAATATAACAAACTCAAACCACACACGCCAAACACATCATAACATAGAAGGCTCAAGTACGCCAGAGCTCTCAATGTGTGAGTGCTTATGCATCTTCTTTACCCTATTCTTAGTGGAATTAATGTGTATCTTAACCTATCCTTAGATGAATGTGGATGTTAAAATAAATGCTTATTTTGAGAATTGTGAAACATGTGATGTTAGCAAGATTAACCATGCTATTTTGTTTCATGTTGAGACCTTATGAGTAAGGCATATGTTAATATATTGATAATGAGTCTTAGAAAGGTGAATGTTATATGGATGTTCTTTCTATTTTGTTTAGTGATGAATGATGTATATTATATTTCTCATCTTTAGAAGGAAGGACAATTGTTTAATGTTGATTATTATGATATTTCTATGCCTCTTGCTCATGTGATTGAACAGCTACTGGAACCATGTTTTGTGTCCCAAAAGAGGACTAGATAATTTTTTTTTTATAACATAAAGAATAACTTACACATTTAGAGTAAATTCAAATACAATATATCAACAAAAAACATGGCCAAGCATGGCCGTACACAACCCAAAGGAGAGGACTAATCCACCCTCCAGAGAAAAATCCAAATAGGAGCAAATAAGGTAGCTCTAGAACTTTTGCTCCAAAACCCCCTGCTCTGGAACTTTCTACTCTAGAACCTTTTTCTCCAGAACTTCCTGCTCCAGAACATCCTGCTACGAAACTTCCTGCTTTGAAACTTCCTACTGCTCTGGAACTTCTTGCTCCAGAACTTGCTGCTCTAGAACTTCCTACTCTGGAACCTTCCTACTCGGAAACCTGCTACTCCAGAACTTCCTACTTTGGAACCTTCTGCTTTGAAACTTCGCAGCAGTGACACAAAACAGCAAACAAAAAGCGTTGATGTGCCGAAACTTTGCAGACCAATACATGAAAGAAATACACAACCAAAGCTTCGATTTTTGCATGAAATTTTTTGAAGGAAAAGCCATAATGATCATCATAATACAAGCGAGTCTGATACCAACACCAAAACTCGTAAGCCAAATATAAATAATCACATTTCTTCTCATTTAAATTATATGATTACATCATCTATCTTAAGAGAGTACAATATTCATAAAGGAATATACAAAAGTACAAAGGCGTAGCCATAAAGAAAATACATCAACATATAAGACAAGTACAAGGAAGAACAGCTCCAACTAGTGCTCCAATAACCTATACACCGGTCCCCAATGGCGGTGGCAATGCCTCCCTACCATGTGGACTCAAAAGAGGCCACCCCACCATGCTTAAAGGTAGTCACAAGGCCCAAACAAAAAAACAAGGCAAGGGTAACATGTAGCCAACACTCACATTAGATACAGATCAAACATGAAATACAACACATTAAATCCAATATCACAACATGTAGATGCTAATACAATGACGTGTTGGGTACTACTCATGACTACTGAGGTATAGGTACTAGAGTGCAGACTGGATGGAATGTCATCATGTGTGCTCGAAGGGATGGCACCACATGAAAACAAGTACACCTCTGATATGGATGAGAAAAACTCAATCATGCCCAAATCAACACCCTGCAGACGGATAGGCCATCTCGAGTGCATCCTTAGCCTTTACAAGTGCTCAAGGCCATGCACGAGGACTCATTATCTTATAATTTTTTTATTCCATCTCGTTTAACCAAACAAGGAACCAAAAACAAATATGAAACCATGAAAAAGCCACTAAAATCATCATAAAATCCATTTAACACAACCAAGAAAACATTGTTGTAAGAAGACACAATTAACAGTTGAAATTCAACATGAAATAGAGGCATAAAAATTCAAAGTGCTTGGATTAAAATTCTAAGCCCGACCCAATTCAAATTTTGGCGTTTCAAGTTGGAATCCACCTTCAATTTTCAATTTTATGACCTGTAATAAGGTGTTGTTCAGAAAAAAAATGTCATTTTAAGCATGGCTAGGAAAACACATGAATGAAAAGAGCAGCAAATTTATGACCTATAATAAGGTGTTGTTCAGAAAAGAGCAGCAATGAAACACATCATTTTACAAGTAGGCACAAATTTGACCAAAAATGAAAGTGTCCAGAATTAAAATCTTCCAAAGACCCAGTTGAGAACTTGGCATTTCTACATGGATTCCATTTTTGTTTTTCATTTTTAATAGGTGGTTTAAGAGCAGTAATGGAAAATGTCATTTTAATTTGGCCAAAAATGAAAGTGGTCAGAATTAAAATTTTCCAAAGACCCAGTTGAGATCTTGGAATTTCAACATGGATTCCATATTTGTTTTTCATTTTTAATAGGTGGTTTAAGAGCAACAATGAAAATATCATTTTACAAGTAGGTACAAATTTTGCCAAAAATGAAAGTGGCCAGAATTAAAATCTGCCAAAGAGCCAATTGAAATCTTGGCATTTCTACATGGATTCCATATTTATTTTGCATTTTTAATAGGTGGTTTAAGAGCATGAAGTTCCGGAGCAGCAGGTTCCGGAGCAGGAATTTCTAGAGCAAAAGGTTCTGAAGTAGAAAGTTCTGGAGCAGGGGGTTCCAGAGAAAAAGTTCTAGAGCTATCTTATTTGCTCCTGTTTGGATTTTTCTCTAGAGGGTGGATTAGTCCTCTCCTTTGGGTTGTGTACAACCATGCTTGGCCATGTTTTTTGTCGATATATTGTATTTAAATTTACTCTTTGTGTAAGTTATTGTTTATGTTATCAAAAAAAAATTAATCTAATCCTCTTTTGGCTCTTACCCATTGGGGTTGCGTAGTGGGATGTTACACAACATCCCCAATACCAACATTACTAGGATCTCCCTAAGAAGAACCATTTGTGTTGATTTTCAACACACTCTGAGGAGGAGGAGACCAATGCCTCTCCCTATTTATCTTCCGAAGAGGATGTTGACATCTATTTCTCATGATTTGGCCAGCGCCCTGAGCAACAACCCTCTGAAGAGGAAGGTTGAGACAAGAGCAACAAGCAACATCTCTCAGATCCATACCCTCAACCAAGTCACACTTAGCCGAAATAGTTTCTCCCAAAGAATGAAGAAATTTCCACACAAATATTGGACAACCAAATTCATATCTTAAAGAATCATGTGATTCCTCTCTAGCCAGATATGCCAGATAATAAAGGTTGGTCCAAGAGCCCAAGCTACATGAAGAAAAGAAGTTTTAAAAGGTGCCTTCCCCCACCAGGCAAAGAACTTAGCCAAAGAAGAGACATGCTAACAATCTTGGTTCGACACACCCCACCAAAGGTTCCAAAGCTCCCTATAGAAGGAACATTGGGAGAAGAGATGATTGACACTCTCCTCACTATTACAGCACAAAACACACATCGAGGGACCCTGGAACCCTTCCTTGCACAAGTTATCCGAAATAAGACACCGATTCTAGACCACCAGCCACATAAAAAATTGCACTTGGGCCAAGAAAATTTGTTCCACACGTGCTTCCACCAAGGAACCTTAGTTTCCCCAAACATCTATCTAACCAACTCTCCATAACCTGCTAAAACATAGTACTTCCCAGATAAATCACTGTTACTCCAAGCACGTGTGGAATTGCATTCACCATGGAATTGCATTCACGTGATGCAAGAATCTAAGCTATCTTTTTCCTAGCCTCCTTTGACCCTCTTGGTAGCCAATCCAAGGAGTGCTTTCATCGAAGACTAGCAGCAAGCCCGATATTCTGAATAGTCTTATAATGCTCAATCGTATTCCAACCCATCATAGTAAAATGGTCACAAAGAGGCTGGAGATGAGGGTAAGCAAAAAGAATAGAAGGATAACCATCATAGGAATCCCACCAAAAAAGAGCTTGAGAACCCGTATGACAGATCCAAAAAAGCCCCTTTTTAACCAATTGAGCCCCCGATTTTAGAGTATGTCAAATCATAGATTCCCTTCCTTCTAAAGTGAAACGAGGAACATCAAAAGTGCTAACATCCTTAAGATACTTGTGGGTGAAAATATGAGCCCAAATTTGATGTTGACTAGTACACCAACACCAATATAACTTGGTTGCAAGAGCTTTCCCATTCAAAACAGCAGAACGTAAGCCAAGGCCCCCCTCTTTCTGTAGCCTGCACATAGTTTCCCACTTAACAAGACTCCACTTAGCCAACTACAAGTTACAATTCCAAAGAAATTATTGTGAGATAGCATCCAATTCCCTTAGGAAATACAAAGTATTTTCCTAAAAAAAACACTTGTAAATAGGGAGAGCCTAGATAACATAGTTCAGAAGAGTCACCCTTGCAGCAATAGAAATCCAACGATGGGTCCAATGATTGACCTCACTGTGTAGCTTATCAAGCAATTTTTTCCAATAACACGTGGGTTGCTTACCAACAACAAAAGGTATTCACAGAAAGACAAAGGGAATAGACCTAATCTGAAACCTCAAAATATTAACAATCCACCGTTGAATAGCCTAAGGAGTATTAAAAAAGAAGATAGACAATTTGTGCTCATTGACTTTATAACCCAAAGCAGTAAGGTAAATATCCAAAGCTTTCCTAAAAGAAATATCCTTCTGAAGGAAAGCCCTCCCCATAAAAGAAGTGCCATCCACAAACTGAAGATGAGAGAGTTGTGGCAGCCCATTACCCCAACACCAACCTCAAGGATCCTGCCTTGGGAAACCCACAACTTAAGAAATCTGCCCAAAACCCTCAACCATAATAATAAAAAAATAAAGGGAGAGGGAATATCCTTGATGAAGGCCCCTGGAAGCCCAAAAAGCTCAGAAGGTTCTCCATACATAATAATAGAAAAAGAGGAAGAGGTAACACAAATCATATTCCAACTAACCCAATCTAGACTAAAACGAAAGCTTAAGAGAATTCTCTACAAAAAAGCCACTTAACTCTATCATAAGCTTTGGCCATGTCCAACTTGATGAACATAGACTTATCCTTAGAATTTTCAATAGAGTGAATGACTTCAAAGGCAACCACCACCCCATCTAGGATCTGTCTACCAGCCACAAAACCCCCTGCTCCTTAGAGATCATAGAAGGAAGACAAACTTTGAGCCTCTTTGCAATCAATTTAGTAATAATTTTATACACCACATTACAAAGAGCAATAGGTTTAAAGAATTCTAGTTGATCTACACCTTCCTTTTTAGGAATGAGAACCAAAAAAGTAGAGTTCAAGGCTCAAAGCATATGCTTATTGCGAAGATATTCCTAGGAAACCTCCAACAAATCTAAACTTATAATGTCCCAAAATTCCTAAAAAATTTCAATAGGAAAACCATCTGGACCTAGAGCTTTACCTTTATTCATTCCAAAAACAACCTCTTCCAATTTAGGCAAAGAAATCAGGTGGATGAGGAAATCATTCATCTCCTTAGAGATTAGGGAGGGAATGTAAGCAAAGATCAAATTCTCCTCATCTTCTGCAAGGGGTGAATCCTCAAAAAAAAGATCCAAATAAAACTATCTAGCCTCACGAGACAAAGTCTGCAGAGAAGATATGTGGATCCCATCCGCGTTGACCAGAGAAGAGATAGAACTCTATTGTGATGAGCCTACATAGAATGATGGAAGAAAGCAATATTCCTTTCCATTCATGAAGCCAATCAATCTAATCCTTTTTCTTCTAGAAAATCTCCTCCCATATCTCCCACTCCACTACTCTTGAAGCCTGGGATTTCACTTGACCTAAAGCATCTAAGGAGCCAAAATCTTGAATTTGGTGAGTTATCACATCAAGGCACGCTTGAACATTCCTCTTCATAACCTTAAGGTTGCCAAAACTTATCCTAGTCCATCTCTTAAGGTGAAATTTGACACACTGAAGTTTCTTAATAAAGGTGTGCATAGTTGTACCATAAGCAGGGCTTCTCTCACGCCACCACTATGCCATAAGATCATGCAAAGAAGACTCTCGAAGCCACATAAGCTAAAACTTAAAAGGAGGATTCTTGGGAACTATAAAAGAGGTAACTAAAAGTTTAATTGGCCAATGATTAGAATCCCTTCAATCAAGAATTTTAGAACTAGTAACCAATCTACCTCCCACCCAATAAAATGATACAAGAAATCTATCCAGCCTTTTCAAAGATCGCTTCCTCTCCACTCCATCTATTATTCCAATTGAAAACCCCATTGGAAGGCTTAACATAAATTAAAGCTAGCGAATCCACATTCTCATGAAAAAGATCAGAAGCAGGCCCAAGTCAAGGAAACCCTCCTCTTTTCTCCTCCAAGCTCAACAACTAAGACCCAAGGAAGATATGGAGCACAAGATCTAACATACCTTATATGAGCCTAAAGATGGATTTTTCCATGAATATCAGTCAGGGCATAAACATTAGTAACCAAAATGGTCTTGTAACGCCCCGCCACACAAACCTAGAGGAAGTTGCAATTAACTACTCAAATGTACTAATTTTTTTTTTGTTTAAGTACAAATAACATGCAAGTTCACTACCCATTTCCAACAACCTCTAAGGTTACGAGACTGAAATTACTTTAAAACCCAAACAAGAAACATGAATTGAAACCATAACATTTAATTACTTAATAAATTAAGAACACATACATTCCATACATGATAAATTACATCAAAGAATAAGAGATACCACATGATTTCAAATAAAAAGCATTTAACAATAAGATTACAACTCTCATTCCCCGAATGAGGTAAATCCAATAAGCATGGTTAAATAATACATCTTCCACCTTGATAACAAATGAGGGGTAATTAATTATAAGATTCAACTGAAATGAATTAAGCATGAAATGAAACTTGATCCCATGAGCTCTCCAACTGGAAATCCCGTCCACACGAACAAGAAGAAAACCCAATAGAGTAAAGTGCACATTCCACCCAACCATTTGATACTTGAAGGCTCACCCCCCATGCTAGGAGATAGTACCAAGGATTCCAAGAAAAGATCATCTACCTCTAGACACAGGCTAATACATAACTGAACTGAATCAAATACAATCACAACAACACTTAACACAATGGTTACAATGCTTCCAGAGTTAAATAATCAATTACATCACTATTACAAACATACTGCTAACTTTGGAGAAGTTTCATCACAATGTTATATGGGATATCCTGGTAAGTCTTCCTAGGTCCCAGCCCCAATCTCGGGATATCCTGGAAACCTTGAATGACTCCCAGCCCCTCATGCAAACCAATGCGGAATCAGTTATCTCTCGTAAAGATGATATAATGATCTTGCCATTCCAGGCCTTCTCGTCTCATCCCAAGTCTATACAATCCCTTGCGTCCATGAGTGAAGCAAAATTAATCTTGTTAAGTGTTTGATACTACCTAAAACTCTAATAAGTTTATTTATGTTATCACTGGATTAACTAACTTACAATGAGTTACCCTGACACCACTTTGTGTGTCATCCCTCATTGCAAGCCACTCCTCTAAGACAACACATGGAATAACTCCACAACCCAAGGGTACACAAGTGTCACCTAAGGATATTAAATCCCTATCCACGACATAAAGTCAACACATCTCGTTCACGATAACCGGGTGTCTAACTGGATACATTAAGAAGCACTACCCAAGGCAATTCAAATGTTGACTAACACATTACGACAACCCATGAAATTAAATGAAAACCCCATCTGGAAGACTTACATAAATAAATAACTCCACTGCCCAACATCAAGAAAGAGAGAAATATCATAACGAAAGGACAATCAACAATTCAATAACCTACTTTAGGATTTCCCAAATCCAATTAACTCAATTAACATTACTTGCAAATACTCAAAAGTAAATAAAATTACATTTGCAACATTGAGGAATTCAAAACTAATAATTTAATTCCTTTTTTCTCAATTATACATAATAATCAAAATCAAATTTTAAATAAAATCATTTGATTATAAAATCAATTTTTTTGCATCTATTATAATAAAGTAACCATCTTAGGATCAATATATTTAAATATAAATATATGTTAAACGTACATATATAATTGTATACTCAATGTATATACAATTATATATAAATATATATATATATATATATTTAAATATATATTTCTAAAATAAATTTAAATTCTCAATCATTTAAATAAAATCTCATTTTTGCTAATTAAATACACAAAGAAAATATACATATATATATATATATATATTAAAAAAATATATAAAATATATATACATATATTTTAAATTTATAAAACATATATATAAATAAATATATATATATATATAGATATATTTATATAACATATATTATATATAATATAATATATATATATATATATATAAATTTATAATAATAAAAAAAGTCTTTTAAATGTTGTGCAGCCCCTGCTGGGAGCTGCTACGCAGCCTTTCCCAACATGGGGGTCGCTGCCTTCACAGTCAACGCCTCCCATGGTTGGGGGTGGCTGTGGGGCAGCTTCCCAGCCCCAACAAAAATTTCATAAAACATTTAAAATAAAAATAAAAAATAACCTCCTCTATTTTCTGCGAAATTCCCAGAATGTTGCCATTTAAATTTTAAACAGAGTTTTTCCAGAATGCATACAAACTATACATATATAATATATGTATATATATATATTATATATATAAATTTTACATTTTACAGTCAAATTGAACAAATTGTTTCTACAGACAAATTGACAAAGTACAGAGGCTTTTCTAATTTCTTCTGTTGTTCTCATTTGAATTTCCTATTGTTAGATTTTGATTTGCAAGAATTTTTTGTTGTTAGAGATTGTTTTTCTTCAAGAATCTAAATTCTTTTTCCATGATTTCAACAGGGTTTTCAAATTTGTTTGCAACAAGTTTTCAAAATTGAAAAACCAAATTTTCAAAACAATAAAAAAAAATAAAAAGAACGTGTTTGAAGCTTGAAGAAGAAATCCGGTGTTAAGCTGCAATTTCCAATTTGCCAAAATCTCTCCAAATCTTCACTCCAATCCAAAGTGCATCCACAACAAGAGAAAATCCTTCCTTCCTTCTTCACAGCCCATTTCCTTCCAAGAATGAAATATCCTTCCATTTATTTCCCCAAATTTGGTCAACTTCTCCAAAATATCCCATCCACCATAATTATTTCCCTCTATCCATTTTTGAGATATTTTGTTTTTTTTAAATGTAAAATCAAATTTCTTTTCAACATGACTTTATTACTTTTTTATAAAAATTCTATTTCAAAAGGAATTTAAAGCTTTTAATAATTTCTTTTCAAAAAGCATCTAAAACTTTTAAAATTTTATTTTCAAAAGAATTTAACACTTTTAATTCCAAAATGGATAACTTAATTTATTTCAACACAATTAATTTAATTAATCAATAAAATAAATTTAATCCAAGATTAGATTATTATTAATTAAATTAAATTAATTTAAATTAAATTAATTAATTAAATTAAATTAATTAATAAATTAAATAACATTTCCAACATTATAACTAGATTTATTTAATAAACAACTTAAATACATAAATCCATTTATTTACCTTTTCCAACTTGCAATTAAATAAAATCAAGGAGAGATGAACAACAAAGAAGCAACTTAACCCAACTAAAACCTGACGACACACTATGACTAGGGTGATGACTTGGCATGGAAAACCTAGCTACTATCTCCCAATCGAATACCGTTGGCCAATGGACATGCTCAAACCTGTGAAACCAGGTGGAGTCGATGTCCTATACCTGTCAACCTACGAACAAAGAGTATATCGAATATGTATATATATAACATAATAAAACACACCGTGAAGAGGAAATCTCGGAATCATAGGGTGCTCGCAAGTGAGTGGTACAATCATGTCCCCTTCACCAATACAGTATTACTAACTGACGAATCTAACACCAATAATATAATCAAAATCATAAAGCATCATTGATTCAAATATTTGCTAAGCTAATTCAAAGCATGTCATAATGATAACATCATAATAAACTACCATCACATCAAAGTATAACATTCACATCGCTTTATAGTTTGCGATCAAATAGTAACCAAGTACCATAGTAAAAGTATTAACAGAAAACAAATCATAACAAAGAAGAACAATCTCCAATCAGAAGAGCCAAAAATGGAGGGGTGCTATAGGTTTCACTTGTTTCCAAAGTAGAGGCAACCATGGAAATAGTAGAATGACTAGAAATCCACCAAAGTGGAGCAACCTTACTTGGGTCCCAAAAAAGAGTAAAGAAAGCTTATCTTCTTGAAAGGTTGAGTTACATAGGAAAGAAATTTGTGACAAGAAACCATAGTATCTTAAATTTTTGGGAAGGCTCTTGATGATTCAAGTGTATCCTACAAGAAAATATCAACTGTTACGGTTACCACAATAGCCCTCTCCAATCTCACGACTATAGATGAAGTATATTTTTGTTGCTTTTTTTAAAATTTATGTTAAATTAGAGACACCATGGAATTCAAAAAGAACAGTTGAATAGATTCATAAGGGCTTCAATTTTGACATAATTTCTACTACTCATGCTACCAAAAATAGGAAGCTTAAAATTACATTAATTCTAAAAGTGCAAGCTATCATCTCAATTACCCATTATTGATGATCTATTTCTTCTAGATTACTATTGGCTTGATCCATGGTTGAGCGATGTATAAAAACAATTGAATTGTAGAAAAAACAACTTGCTTTCATAGATGAACCATAATATGTGGGATAGCGTCATCATCCATTTGATGTCCAAGTTTTTGTTTAGTTTAAATGAACAAAACCCTCTAGAAAAGCATATTGTACTTAAAAATTTGATTTCTCTCTAAAAGGAAATGAGTTATAAATATTTTGCAGGAACAGTCTCCACAAAATAGACACTGAACAAAGAAGAGATATATTTTTTCTCTATGGAATAATTGAGCAAGCTTCAAGAAGATGAAACCCTTGCTATAATTTTCACAGGGACAAAAAAACAAAGGGCAACAAAACATGAAAAGGGAGATTAAACATCAAAATTGAAGAAAGAAAAATAAATAAGATGACACATAGGAAATGCAAAAACATAATCTATTGATTTGTGTTTAAAACCAAACAATAAACAATAAAAAATACAATTAGATAATAAATATATAATGAAATTTCAATATAGAGAAAAGTTATATATCAATATTATATATTAAACTATGATATTGATCTCCAATAAGACAAAATATACATTCATTGAAATGTATACATGCAATATTAATAAATTAGATTATAAAATAGTGTATGGATATATAATATATATGAAGGCTCATTTTTTCTTCTTAATTATGGCCATCTGACAATTCATATCGGCTTTCCCAATGACCAATTCTACTTGTTTATGCTTCTTACCGCCTACTATTACTAGACTTATTGCATTTGACACAAAGTTTTCATGAAGGTAATTTTTTTGGAAACTTTCATAGGTGTCGCTTGTTAATATTTCTTATCTAAAATGGGTCTCACCATAAGGTTTTGTCCTCTAATATGGATCATTCTTAATGCACCTATCAGCTTTTCCATTAAATATTATAGGGAAATTTCTAGTTAATATACTCAAAAAATAGAAATTTATTTTTCCAAACTGATCTTTTATACCTCTTCGATAGACCTATTGCACACCAAGGTGTGATTGCTAGTGTATTTTCTATTTCAAATATGATAGATCCAAAGATCTTTAAATATGCATCATTCTTGGAGAGATGTGTCTCTTCCATCACACATGACTTTACATAATTTATATTTTTAAAACATTGATTCATGGAGATGATATAAAAAAAATACATATGTTGTTGAAAATGCAACACCCCTCTGATTTGCTATATTTTCTCCGACAGTTCAGATACATTGATAGACCATATTTTATGTTATTGTTATTTTATCGCTGATAGTGGAATGATGATAGATATATATTGATGAGATGATACACTATACTGATGGTTTATGACATGCTTTATGTTAATTTTAAGTGATTACTTGAGTGATTGATATATGCTCATTTGTATTTTAATTGATGTTGTAGTTCGTCCGTTTATTATGATACTGTATTGGTGAAGGGTACGAGATTGCATCACACGCATCTGAGTGCCCTGTGATTATGTGATTCTCTCTTCACAGTGTGTATGATTTATTATCTAGATACATGTACGACAAATTCTTTGTTTGTAGGTTTGCAGGTACAAGACAACAACTTCACCTAGATTCGTAGGTCTGAGCGTGTCCTCTACCCAACAATAATGTTGATTGGAAGATAGTAGTAGGTTACCTAGTCAAACCTTTACCCTAGTTACAGTGTGTCCTCAGTCCATGTATTGGTCGTATTCTTTATCCACGTTTTCATTGTTATTTTATTTATTGTGCAAGGTTTATTTGTGAGAATTAATTTATAAATGTTATGCTTGGTTATTTAATTAATCTGGATTATTGATGTTGAGGCTTTATAATTGATAAATTAATTCATTTAATTTATGTTATAAAGTGATTTTATTATTAGATTAAATTTCATTTGAAATAAATAAGTTATTAAATTTCAAATGCATAATATCTGTAAAAGATCCTTGGAAATATCTGTGGTTGTTGTAGAAAAGATATTTGTTTTGTAACTAGAAGTTAGAAGATATTTATTACGGTAGTTTGAAAATTGATTCCTGCAGAGAATTATTGGGATTGATGAAAATAGGCTATTTTCATGGAAGAAAGGGATTATTCTAGAAGTGGTTGAATTGGTTGGGGTTGTTAGATTTTGAAAATTAGAAGCTCTCGAGAAAGTTTGGGGCTTTAGTTTTGTTGCATTCCTTTTTGGTTCTAGATTATTTTTCTGTTCTCTGAAAGTGGTAATTCGAGGAAGAGGCTTTGGCAAAGATGGAAATTAAAGGGGAAGCTCTACATCAAATTTCAAATCAGTAAGTCTTCTGAGGTTCCTTATTGCTTTTGTAAATTTAATTTGAAAAGGTTATTTAAATTATTATTGTTTTTCCAATTGGAAAGGTATCTTGTAGAAGAGGATTTCCTTGTTTGTATAAGCTTTATTTTTTAAACGATTGCCGAGAATATTTACAGTCTTTGTAGAAAATGTTTTAAATCCTTTGTTAAAATGAAGTTTTAGGAATGGATTTACGCTGAAGAAAATTATAGTTAAATATTAGAACCTCAGTTGAAATTGAATCCTCTGTGAAAATTTTCCAAATATTTCCTGTACAAAATCTTTTGTGAAATTTTCTAAATACTTTCTATAGATAATTATCATTTTGTTTTGTTTTCCCCAATTTATTCTATTTGTTTGGAAAATAAAAATCTCTGGTAAATCTGATAATCTTCTTGTAGAAAGTTTTATGGAAATAACCCGCCCGATTAAAGAATTTGAGTTGTTTAATATATATATATATTTGAATATATACATATACACATATAATTATATATATATATATATATATATGAATATATGTGTAGAAATTATTCTAGAGAAATTTTGTTCATTTTGAAAAATCCTGTAGGTTATTTTTGTATGACAAATTTTTCTTAATTATAAATTTTCAATTTTCAAAATATAAATATATTGCATGTGAAAGGGGGGGCGATGGGGGCTACCCCACAACCATCCCCCACAAGGGGAGACTGACTGTGAGGCAGCACCCAGCGCTGTCGTACAGGTCACGACCCCTGTGGGGAAGGTTGCGTAGGCAACCAACCCACAACCCAAAGCCCACAACCTTTGTAAAGGCCGGTCTCTGAAACTTCTCCTCTTCCTTCTTTTAAATCTGTAGATTCTGATTTTATTTTATTTTGTTTATTATTATATATATATATATAATATATACAAAGAAAATATACACACATATATATATTAAAATAATATATAAAATATATATATAATATATATACATATATTTTGAATTTATAAAACATATATATAAATATATATATATATATATATAACATATTATATATTATAAATAGTATATATATAATATATAATATATATATATATATAAATTTATAATAATAAAAAAAGTCTTTTAAATGTTGCGCAGCCCCCAAAAACAAGGGACGCAGCCCCTGCTGGGAGCTGCTACACAGCCTTTCCCAGCATGGGGGTTGCTTCCTTTACAGTCAATGCCTCCCATGGTTGGGGGCGGCTGTGGGGAAACTTCCCAGCCCCAACAAAAATTTCATAAAACATTTTTAAAAAATAAATAATAAATAACCTCCTCTATTTTCTGTGAAATTCCCAAAATTTTGCCAGTTAAATTTTAAATAGAGTTTTTCCAAAATGCATACAAACTATACATATATATATATATAATATATATATATATATAAATTTTACATTTTACAGTCAAATTGAACAAATTGTTTCTATAGAAAAATTGACAAAGTACAGAGGCTTTTCTAATTTCTTTTGTTGTTCTCATTTGAATTTCCTATTGTTAGATTTTGATTTGCAAGAATTTTTTGTTGTTAGAGATTGTTTTTCTTCAAGAATCTAAATTCCTTTTCCATGATTTCAACAGGGTTTTCAAATTTTTTTGCAACAAGTTTTCAAAACTGAAAAACCAAATTTTCAAAACAATAAAAATAAACAAGAAAGAACCTATTTGAAGCTTGAAGAAGAAATCTGGTGTTGAGCTGCAATTTCCAATTTGCCAGAATCTCTCCAAATATTCACTCCAATCCAAAGTGCATCCACAACAAGATAAAATCCTTCCTTCCTTCTTCACAGCCCATTTCCTTTGCAAGAATGAAATATCCTTCCATTTATTTCCCCAAATTTGGTCAACTTCTCCAAAATATCCCATCCACCATAGTTATTTCCCTCTATCCATTTTTGAGATATTTTGTTTTTTTTTAAATTTAAAATCAAATTTCTTTTCAACATGACTTTATTACTTTTTAAAAAATCTATTTCAAAGGAATTTAAAGCTTTTAATAATTTCTTTTCAAAAAACATTTAAAACTTTTAAAATTTTATTTTCAAAAGAATTTAATACTTTTAATTCCAAAATGGATAACTTAATTCATTTCAACACAATTAATTTAATTAATCAATAAAATAAATCTAATCCAAGATTAGATTATTTTATTAATTAAATTAAATTAAATAACATTTCCAACATTATAACTAGATTTAATTAATAAACAACTTAAATACATAAATCCATTTATTTACCTTTTCCAACTTGCAATTAAATAAAATCAAGGAGAGATGAACAACAAAGAAGCAACTTAACCCGACTAAAACCTGACGACACACTATGACTAGGGTGATGACTTGGCATGGGTAGCTACTATCTCCCAATCGAATACTGTTGGCCAATGGACACACTCAAACCTGTGAAACCAGGTCGAGTCGATGTCCTGTACTTGTCAACTTGCGAACAAAGAGTATATCGAACATGCATATATATAACATAATAAAACACACCGTGAAGAGGAAATCTCGGAATGGTAGGGCGCTCGCAAGCGAGTGGTACAATCTCGTCCCCTTCACCAATACAATATTACTAACTGATGAATCTAACATCAATAATATAATCAAAAGCATAAAACATCATTGATTCAAATATCTGCTAAGATAATTCAAAGCATGTCATAATGATAACATCAGAGTAAACTACCATCATATCAAAATATAACATTCACATCGCTTTACAGTTTGCAATCAAATAGTAACCAACTACCATAGTCAAAGTATTAACAGAAAACAAAGCATAACAAAGAAGAACACTGTCCAATCAAAAAAGCCAAAAATGGAGGGGTGCTACATCCTCCCCCCCTAGGGTCAAGCTTACACCTGGAAGCCTGCAAACAAATAGGAATAGAGCTCCCTCATTCTAGCTACATCTTCCCAATTGGATGACGTGTCATCCCTAGGATCCCACTGGACCCTAACCTGATCAATATCTCGCCCTTGAAGAGTGAGTGTTTTGTGCTCCATTACGGCCATGGGCTCCAAAGCCAGTTGCCCATCCTCTACATGTAATGCATTCTAATCAAGTACATGAGAAATGTCTGGATGGTACGACTGAAGAACTAAAACATGAAAAACATCATGAATACGCGAGAGACTAGGCGGTAAAGCAAGACGGTAAGCAACTAGACCAATCTTCTCGAGTATCTCGAAGGGTCCAAAAAAGTGAGGTGCCAACTTAGAGCCCTTCCCATAACGGATTAGACTCTTTCATGGACGCACCCGTAAGAAAACTCTATCGCCCACAAAAAACTGACGATCCACTCTATGCGCATCTGCATACTTCTTCTGCCTATCCTGCGCTGCCGCCAAGTGCTCTCTAATCCTATCCACCTGTTGCTCCATATCTTGCAACATCTCAGGACCCAAGGTTATTTTGTCCTCTAGTCGATCCCAACTCAAGGGAGTGTGACATGGTCACCCATACAATGCCTGGAATGGAGGCATGCTGATAGAACTCTGGAAACCATTATTATATGCGAACTCTACCAAATAGAGATAATCTTCCCATCGTGTCTGTTGGTCCATCACATACATATGTAACATGTCCTCGAGGATTTGATTGACCCTCTCGGTTTGTCCATCTGTCTTTGGGTGATAAGCTGAACTAAAGTTCAACTATGTCCCCATCGCATGCTATAATGAAGTCCAAAGCGCTGAGGTGAACACTAGATCCCTGTTAGAAATAATCCGACGTGGAATACCATGTAACCTCACTATGTCCTCCATGACCACTCTGGTTACAGATGATGTAGTATAGGAAGAGTGAATAGGTGAGAAGTGTGCTACCTTCATCAACCTATCAACTATCACCATAATCGCATCATGTCGTCTCGAAGAGTTGGGTAAACCAACAATGAAATCCAATGAGATTATATCCCACTTCCACTATGGTACCAAATGCGGATGCAAAAGCCCTGCCGGATGTTGGTGTTCATCCTTCACCCGCTGAAACTCAAGATTTCACGACACATAATCCACAATATTGTGCTTCATCCCTGGACAGAAATGTAATATCCCTCATGTTACTGCTTGTTCTTGACATTCTCTGTGGTTTTGTGTGGCACATTGTGGTTTTGATGATAATGTTGATATTATGTTGTGGTAGCTTAGATTGTTACTGATTATATTACTCTTATGATGTCATGGATATTATACTGATATTTTTATTTATGATTGTTTTGATGGAGTTAATTGGAATGCAATAGACTAGAGAATAGTAATTGATGATGTTGATGTAAATTAATGTAATTTTATAATGCAATAGATGATGATATGATTTGGTGAGGGGACAGGTAGCATCACTCGTTCACGAGCGCCCTGCTACACTCCAAATCCTTCTCACGACGCTTTGTAATTAATTGATTATATGTATGTATGTTGTGTATCACCTTGTTGGATGCAGGCTTTGCAGGAATAAGACTCGATTCCACCTATTTTGATAGGACAAGGCGAGCATCAAACCAACCCAACAGCATGAAGTTGAACAAAGGTGACATGGAAGTAACTCCGTTCAAAGATGTTAAGTGTTTTGTACGTCTTGGTCATAGCCATTTTGTTGTTATGTTGGTCTTTGTATGTAACTGTGATTTTATGATTTATTTAATGTGGTGTATAGTTTTATGTTGTGATTTAAATAATTAAACAATTAATAAAATAAAGCATAAATAATAAATAAATAAGTAAAATAAATAAATGTTAATAAGTAGTTTGTGAAAATATTAAATGTATTTTGAGAAAATCTTGCAAATGGTTGATTTCAATTATTTTAATGGGCATGTGATTATTTAATAAAGTGTTTGTGGAGATGATAAATAAATAAATAAATAAAAAGTTAAAATTTGTAGGATTTGAATATATTTAAATTTTTTATTTTTTTTTAGAAGTGACTTCTGGTATTCACAAGAAGAGGAAATGGAAGAGACTTTCTGAGTGTTGATTTTATTTAGGGGATTTTTCTTTGTATGGGTTGGCATTCTCTTTCTTCCTGATTCTGGAGAAATTTTGCATTCACTTTTTCTGTCATTCTAGAGGAGTATTGCATTCTCTTTCTATTATTCTGGAGAATTTAATTAGATAATAAATATATAATGAAATTTCAATATAGAGAAAAGTTATATATCAATATTATATATTAAACTATGATATTGATCTCTAATAAGACAAAATATACATTCATTGAAATGTATACATGCAATATTAATAAATTAGATTATAAAACAGTGTATGGATATATAATATATATGCAGGCTCAGTTTTTCTTCTTAATTATGGCCATCTGACAATTCATATCAGCTTGCCCAATGACCAATTCTACTTGTTTATGCTTCTTACCACCTACTAATACTAGACTTCTTGCATTTGAAACAAAGTTTTCATGAAGGTAATTTTTTTGGCAACTTTCATAGGTGTCGCTTGTTAATATTTCTTATCTAAAATGGGTCTCACCATAAGGTTTTGTCCTCTAATATGGGTCATTCTTAATGCACCTATCAGCTTGTCCATTAAATATTATAGGGAAATTTCTAGTTAATATACTCAAAAAATAGAAATTTCTTTTTCCAAACTGATCTTTTATACCTCTTCGATAGACCTATTGCATGCCAAGGTGTGATTGCTAGTGTATTTTCTATTTCAATTATGATAGATCCAAATATCTTTAAATATGCATCATTCTTGGAGAGATGTGTCTCTTCCATCACACATGACTTTACATAATATATATTTTCAAAACATTGATTCATGGAGATGATATAAAAAAAATACATATGTTGTTGAAAATGCAACACCCCTCCGATTTGCTATATTTTCTCCGGCAGTTCAGATACATTGATAGACCATATTTTATGTTATTGTTATTCTATCGCTGATAGTGGAATGATGATAGATATATATTGATGAGATGATACACTATACTAATGGTTTATGACATGCTTTATGTTAGTTTTAAGTGATTACTTGAGTGATTGATATATGCTCATTTGTATTTTAATTGATGTTGTAGTTCGTCAGTTTATTATGATACTGTATTGGTGAAGGGTACGAGATTGCATCACTCGCATGTGAGTGCCCTGTGATTATGTGATTCTCTCTTTACAGTGTGTATGATTTATTATCTGGATACATGTATGACAAATTCTTTGTTTGTAGGTTTGCAGGTACAAGACAACGACTTCACCTGGATTCGCAGGTCTAAGCGTGTCCTCTACCCAACAATAATGTTGATTGGGAGATAGTAGTAGGTTACCTAGTCAAACCTTTACCCTAGTTACAGTGTGTCCTCAGTCCATGTATTGGTCATATTCTTTATCCACGTTTTCGTTGTTATTTTATTTATTGTGCAAGGTTTATTTGTGAGAATTAATTTATAAATGTTATGCTTGGTTATTTAATTAATCTGGATTATTGATGTTGAGGCTTTATAATTGATAAATTAATTCATTTAATTTATGTTATAAAGTGATTTTATTATTAGATTAAATTTCATTTGAAATAAATAAGTTATTAAATTTCAAATGCATAATATATGTAAACGATCCTTGGAAATATCTGTGGTTGTTGTAGAAAAGATATTTGTTTTGTAACTAGAAGTTAGAAGATATTTATTACGGTAGTTTGAAAATTGATTCCTGCAGAGAATTATTGGGATTGATGAAAATAGGTTATTTTCATGGAAGAAAGGGATTATTCTAGAAGTGGTTGAATTGGTTGGGGTTGTTAGATTTTGAAAATTAGAAGCTCTCAGGAAAGTTTGGGGATTTAGTTTTGTTGCATTCTTTTTTGGTTCTAGATTATTTTTTTGTTCTCTAAAAGTGGTAATTCGGGGAAGAGGCTTTGGCAAAGATGGAAATTAAAGGGGAAGCTCTACATCAAATTTCAAATCAGTAAATCTTCTAGAACAGGTTCCTTATTGCTTTTGTAAATTTAATTTGAAAAGGTTATTTAAATTATTATTGTTTTTCCAATTGGAAAGGTATCTTGTAGAAGAGGATTTCCTTGTTTGTATAATCTTTGTTTTTTAAATGATTGCTGAGAATATTTACAGTCTTTGTAGAAAAAATTTTAAATCCTTTGTTAAAATGAAGTTTTAGAAATGGATTTACCCTGAAGAAAATTATAGTTAAATATTAGAACCTCAGTTGAAATTGAATCCTCTATGAAAATTTTCCAAATATTTCCTATACAAAATCTTCTGTGAAATTTTCTAAATACTTCCTGTAGATAATTATCATTTTGTTTTGTTTTCCCCAATTTATTCTATTTGTTTGGAAAATAAAAATCTCTGGTAAATCTGATAATCTTCTTGTAGAAAGTTTTATGGAAATAACCCGCCCGATTAAAGAATTTGAGTTGTATATATATATATATATATATATATATATATATATATATATATATATATATATATATATATATATATATATATATATATATATATATATATATATATATATATATTTGAATATATACATATACACATATAATTATATATATATATATATGAATATATGTGTAGAAATTATTCTAGAGAAATTTTGTTCATTTTGAAAAATCCTGTAGGTAATTTCTGTATGACGAATTTTTCTTAATTATAAATTTGCAATTTTCAAAATATAAATATATTGCATGTGAAAGGGGGGGCGATGGGGGCTACCCCATAACCATCCCCCACAAGGGGAGACTGACTATGAGGCAGCACCCAGCACTTCCGTACAGGTCACGACCCCTGTGGGGAAGGTTGCGTAGGCAACCAACCCACAACCCAAAGCCCACAACCTTTGTAATGGCCGGTCTCTATAACTTCTCCTCTTCCTTCTTTTAAATTTGTAGTTTCTAATTTTATTTTATTTTGTTTATTATTATAGATATATATATTATTTATAATATATATAACATATATTATTTATAATATATGTTATATATGTAATATATATATATTATATATATATATATATATATATATATAATTATAATATTTTTCCATTAGTGATTATTGAAAATTATTTTTAGATAATTAAATAGTATATATTTATATGTATATACAATTATATGTATTTATACATATATAATTATATATATATTTAGATATATTTATTTAAATGGTTGTTTTATTATAATGGATGCAATAAATGTATAGGTTAGATAATTGTTTTATATGAAATGATTTTAATAGGGAGATTGAGTTAATTATTATGAGTAGTTGTGAAACTGAAAGTTAAACATTTAGTTTAATTCGTTGTTGATTTGTAATTGGAATTATGTTTAAATGATGTATTTTAAATATGAGCTATTATTTTATTTGGATTTAGGAAATCCTAATGGTAGTTCAATTAATTACTTGAGTTGCTTATTTTAATTATGTATTCTTTTGTAATGGTGTTTTGGGGGGGATAATTGTTATTGTGAAAATGTAAGTCTTCCAGAGATTGTAAATTGTGAAAGGGTTGTTGTGTCTTTTGTTCACCTTTTGAGATTTCCTTGGGTAGTGCACGTAGTTCGGATTCAGTATTTCAAATCCGTACGGATGTGTCACTTCTTGAGTTATGGTGGTTATTTGTTATCAATTTTAGTGCACTTTCTACCCTTGGGTTGTGAAATAAGTATATTGTGTTGTCAATAGGGGAGTGGCTTTCAACAGGGGCCAACACACAAAGTGGTGCCAAGACAACTCGTATGAGAGTCAGTTTAATCAGTGGAAATTAAATAACATATATTAGGGGAAAGGGTAGCTTAATACATTTAACTTGATAATTTAGCCTTGCTCATTGGCTTAAGGGCTTGTATTAGACTTGAGATGATTCAAGAAGGCCTGGAATGGTAAGATCGTTATTTTGTCTTCTTGAAAGATAATCGATTCCGCACTGGTATGCATGTGGGGATAGAGTTCATGAGAGGTTACCAGGATAACCCAGGATGGGGGTCGGGACCTGGGAAGATCTACTAAGGATAACCAATGCAAACTTTGTGATGACACTCCTCCTATGACAACAGTCAGCTTGTATTGTACAGTGGATGTACTCGATTCAGTGGTTCTGGAAGCAATGTAACCTTATGTTATGTGTTTACTAGTATAGTGTTGTTTTGTATGTTGTCTGTGTCTAGAGGTAGTAGATTTGTCTTGTTTTCCTTTTAATATCTCCTAGCATGGAGGTTGGGCCTATGGGTACCACATGGATGGTTAGATCATGCACCTTACACTGTTGGGCTTTCTCTACTTATTCATGATGGCGGGATCTTCCAGTTCGGAGAGCTCGTGTGTAGCTGTGGATATGTTACTTCTCTTATGTTCATTCTATCAGTGGGACTCTATGTATTTATACTCCTCATTTGTAATTGAGGAGTATCCATGTATTTTGTAATTGTAACATTTTGTATGATCTACCTCATCTTGGAGATGAGCTTTGTAATGGTATATTGACTTAATGTAATCTTTGGAAGAATTCATTATTGTACTTTGTATATTATGCAATGGGTTAATGCTTTGATGTATGTTGTTTATCATGAGTTAACATCATATGGTATGGTTAAATTAATTTTGTAAGTTTTGGGATTCACATGTAGACGCGTTGCATGGTCTAGAGGATGTATGTGTTTAGAGTAGATTACTTTACTTATTATTGTTACTCTTTTTAAGAAGAAAAAAATTAGTTGCACTTCTGTAGTGTTGCATCGTCCTCTAAGTTATGTGGTGTGGTTTTACACTTGGTATCAGGGCCTAGGTTTAAGCACTGGGAACTCTGGGATAATGTGGACCTCCCAGACTACCATTGACCTTCGCATTATACCATTGGGGTCATATGAAATTGTCTTAGAGATGGATTGGCTTGAGGCTCATAGGGCCACAATTGATTGTTGACATAATTCGATATGATGTATTGATGCATTTGCTAGTGAGATTGAGTTAGTAGGGGTTCAAAGACCTATATCATTGAGGATGATTTCGGCTATGCAACCGAGAAGATGTGTTCATCAGGGATGTCAGTTATTTGTTGTAATAGTAGATGACTTGGAGATGGGTGATAGAGAGGATAAGACTTCAATAGATAGCCACCCCATACTTTAACAGTATGCAGATGTTTTCCCCGATGAGATTCCATGGATGCCACCTCAACATGACATAGACTTCAAGGTTCATCTTTTACCTAGTTTCAAACCCATTTCATGAGCCCCATACCATATGAAGACTCAGGAGCTTAAGGAGCTCCACTTGCAGCTTGAGGAGTTGTTAGAGAAGGGTTTCATTTTCCCTAGTGTTTCACCTTGGGGAGAACCTATGATTTTTGTGAAGAAGGATGGTTCTCTTCGTCTGTGAATAGACTACCATCAGCTAAATAAGGTCACCATCAAGAATCGATATCCCCTACCTAGGATCGATGATTTTTTTGATCAGGTCAAGGGTGCTACGGTCTTTTGAAAGATCAATCTTAAGTCAGGATACCATCAACTGCATATTGTGGATTCTGACATTCATAAGACGGTGTTTCGCAAATGTTACGGTCACTATGAGTTTACAGTGGTACCATTCGGGTTGAAAAATGTGCCATCTGTATTCATGAGCCTGATGAACGGAGTCTTTCGTATGTACCTGGATAGGTTTGTAGTTGTATTCCTTGATGACATATTGATCTATTCCAAGACAATTGAGGAGCATGAGGAACATTTGAGGCAGGTTTTGCAGTGTTTGAGGGATAATCAGTTGTATGCCAACTTGTCCAAATGCGAGTTCTTCAAGACTAAGCTCAAGTACCTTGGACATGTTATATTAGGAGAGGGCATTGTAGTGGATCCTGTGAAGATCCAGGCGATCATAGATTGGCCTACACCCACGAATGTGACAAAGATACGTAGTTTCATGGGACTAGCAAGTTACTACATGCATTTTGTTCAGGAATTTTCTAGGGTAGGACATCCTATCACTTCTCTTCAGAGGAAAGGGAAGAAGTTCATTTGGTTAGAGCAGAGCAAGGTTGCATTTCAAACATTGAAGGAGAGATTGACCAGTGCACCAATCTTTGCGATACCTGATCCTACAGGAGACTTTGTTATATGTGTAGATGCATCTTTAGAGGGGTTAGGGGAAAATTTTGATGCAGGATGGTCAAGTCATTGCGTGCGAGTCACACAAGCTCAAGGATCATGAGTTCAACTACCCTATGCATGATCTTGAGTTAGCTATAGTGGTACATGCTTTGACTCGATAGAGACATTTCTTATTGGGGCACCATTTTGAGTTACATAGTGACCATCAGATTCTACAATACATCTTCATGTGGCCTAACCTTAATGCTAGGCAAAGGTTATGGATGGAGTTCCTCTCCGAGTATGACTTTGAGGTGAAGTACATCCAAGGGAAGGAGAATGTAGTGGTTGACACTCTCAGCAGACAGAGTAATGAGCTATCTGAGTTGACTCTTACTATGGATTTGACGAGCCAGATTCTTACCGCACTTCTTACAGAAAGCTGGTACCAGGAGATAAGATCTGAGATTGAGTCCGGCAGGACTCTGGAGGGCAGGTACTCAAGATATTCTTTAGAGATAGATGGGTTATTGAGATACATGGGATGTATATATGTTCCATCTTTTGAAGATCTTCGTACCTTAATTTTGTAAGAGGCACATCGGGAACCTTATTTAGCTCATCTAGGAGTGAAGAAGATGTATGTCGATTTGCGAGCGCTTTATTTATGGGAAGGTATGAAGTGAGATATCGATGATTATGTATCACGATGTTTGGAGTGCCAATGAGTTAAGGCTAAACACCAACATCTGGTTGGTCTTCTACAACCTCATTTGGTTCTTGAGTGGAAATGGGATATCATTTCATTGGATTTCATTGTTGGGTTACCCAACTCTTCACGACAACAAAATGTTATTATGGTGATGGTAGATAGGTTGATAAAGGTAACACACTTCTCACCTATCCATTCCTCCTATAATGCTTTGTCAGTTGCTAGAGTGTTCATGGAGGACATTGTGAGGTTGCATGGTATTCCTCTTCAAATTATTTCTGACAGGGATCCTGTGTTTACTTTAGCTCTTTGGACATCATTACAACATGCTATGGGGACACAATTGAACTTTAGTTCAATGTATCACCCTAAGACAAATGGGAAGACCAAGAGGGTCAATCAGATCCTTGAGGATATGCTACGCATGTATGTCATGGACCAGCAGACACGATGGGAGGATTATCTCTATCTTGTAGAGTTTGCATATAACAACGGGTTTTAGAGTTCTATTGGCATGGCACCTTTTTAGGAATTGTATGGATGACCATGTCGAACTCCTTTGAGTTGGGACAGGTTGGAGGACAGGATTTTATTGGGTCCCGATATGCTTTAGGATATGGAGCAGCAGGTGGTTGGAATCAGGGAGCATTTGGTTGTTGCATAGGAAAGGAAGAAGAAGTATGCAGATGCACATCGTGTGGATCACCAGTTTGTTGTAGGTGACCGAGTCTTTTTGTGAGTGCATCTGCGAAAGAGTCTGATTCATTATGGAAAGGGTTCTAAGCTCGCACCTCGCTTTGTCAGGCCTTTTGAGATTCTAGAGAAGATTGGGCCAGTTACTTACTGCCTTGCTTTGCTGCCCAGTCTCTCGCGCATCCACGATGTGTTCCATGTTTTTTTACTTAAACCTTACCACCCTAACATTTCTCACATCCTTGACTGGACTGCCTTATAGGTAGAGGACAGGCAGCTAGCTTTGGAGTCTGTGTCTGTTACACAACACAAGAGACTTGCCCTCAGGGGTTGAGATATTGAGCAAGTGAGGGTCTAGTGGGATCCTAAGAATGACACTTCTGCTACATGGGAGGATGCTACTAGAATGAGGGAGCTCTATCCTTATTTGTTCACAGGCTTCTAGGAGTAAGCCAGATCCTAGGGGGGAGGATGTAACACCCCTCTGATTTTCTATGTTTTCTCTGACAGTTTAGATACATTGATAGACCATATTTTATGTTATTGTTATTCTATCGCTGACAGTGGAGCGATGATAGATCTACATTGATGAAATGATACACTATATTGATGGTTTATGACATGTTGTATGTTAATTTTAAGTGATTATTTGAGTGATTGATATATGCTCATATGTATTTTAATTGATGTTGTAGTTCGTTAGTTTATTATGATACTATATTGGTGAAGGGAACGAGATTGCATCACTCGCATGTGAGTGCCCTGCGATTCCGCGATTCTCTCTTCACGGTGTGTATGATTTATTATCTGGATACATGTACGACAAATTCTTTGTTTGTAGGTTTGTAGGTACAAGACAACAACTTCACCTAGATTCGTAGGTCTGAGCGTGTCCTCTACCCAACAATAATGTTGATTGGAAGATAGTAGTAGGTTACCTAGTCAAACCTTTACCCTAGTTACAGTGTGTCCTCAGTCCATGTATTGGTCGTATTCTTTATCCACGTTTTCGTTGTTATTTTATTTATTGTGCAAGGTTTATTTGTGAGAATTAATTTATAAATGTTATGATTGGTTATTTAATTAATCTGGATTATTGATGTTGAGGCTTTATAATTATTAGATTAAATTTGATGTTGAGGATTATTGATGTTGAGGCTTATTGATGTTGAGGCTTTATAATTATTAGATTAATTTATAAATGTTATGTTATAAAGTGATTTTATTATTAGATTAAATTTGATTTGAAATAAATAAGTTATTTAAATTTCAACTGCATAATATATGTAAAAGATCCTTGGAAATATCTATGGTTGTTGTAGAAAAGATATTTGTTTTGTAACTGGAAGTTATCTAAGATATTTACTACGGTAGTTTGAAAATTGATTCCCGGGGAGAATTATTGGGATTGATGAAAAGAGGTTATTTTCATGGAAGGAAGGGATTATTCTAAAAGTGGTTGAATTGGTTGGGGTTGTTAGATTTTGAAAATTAGAAGCTCTCGGGAAAGTTTGGGGATCTAGTTTTGTTGCATTCCTTTTTGGTTCTAGATTATTTTTTTGTTCTCTGAAAGTGGTAATTCAGGGCAGAGGCTTTGGCAAAGCTGGAAATTAAAGGGGAAGCTCTACGTCAAATTTCCAATCAACAAATCTTCTGGAACAGGTTCCTTATTGCTTTTGTAAATTTAATTTGAAAAGGTTATTTAAATTATTATTGTTTTGCAAATTGGAAAGGTATCCTGTAGAAGAGGATTTCACTGTTTGTAGAAGCTTTATTTTTTAAACGATTGCTGAGAATATTTATAGCCTCTATATAAAATGTTTAAATCCTCCGTTAAAATAAAGTTTTAGAAATGGATTTACCCTGAAGAAAATTATAGTTAAATTTTAGAACCTCAATTGAAATTGAATCCTCTGTGAAAATTTTCCAAATATTTCTTGTAGAAAATCTTTTGTGAAATTTTCTAAATAATTCATTTAGATAATTATCATTTTGTTTTATTTTCCCCAGTTTATTCTATTTGTTTGGAAAATGAAAATCTCTAGTAAATCTAATAATCTTCATGTAGAAAGTTTTATGGAAATAACTTGCCCGATTAAAGAATTTGAGTTGTTTAATATATATATATATGAATATATTTGTAGAAATTATTCTGGAGAAATTTTGTTCATTTTGAAAAATCCTCCAGGTAATTTTCGTACGACAAATTTTTCTTAATAAATTTGCAGTTTTGAAAATATAAATATATTGCATGTGAAAGGGGGGGCGATGGGGGCTACCCCACGGCCATCCCCCACAAGGGGAGATGGACTATGAGGCAACGTCCATCACTGCCGCACAAGCCCCGACTCCTATGGGGAAGGCTGCGTAGGCAACCAACCCACAGCCCGCAGCCTTTGTAAAGGCTGGGCTCTAAAACTTCTCGTCTGCCTTCTTTTAAATCTATGGATTCCAATTTTATTTTATTTTGTTTATTAATATATATATATATATAATTATAATATTTTTCCATTAGTGATTATTGAAAATTATTTTTAGATAATTAAATAGTATATATTTATATGTATATATAATTATATATATTTATACATATATAATTATATATATATTTAAATATATTTATTTAAATGGTTGTTTTATTATAATGGATGTAATAAATGTATAGGTTAGATATTTGTTTTATATGAAATGATTTTAATAGGGAAATTGAGTTAATTATTATGAGTAGTTGTGAAACTGAAATTTAAACATTTAGTTTAATTCGTTGTTGATTTGTAATTAGAATTATGTTTAAATGATGTATTTTAAATATGAGTTATTATTTTATTTGGATTTAGGAAATCCTAATGGTAGTTAATTTAATTACTTGAGTTGCTTATTTTAATTAGTATTATTTTGTAATGGTGTTTTTGGGGGATAATTGTTATTGTGAAAATGTAAGTCTTCCAAAGATTGTAAATTGTGAAAGGGTTATTGTGTCTTTTGTTCACCCTTTGAGATTTCCTTGGGTAGTGCACATAGTTGGGATTCAGTATTTAACATCTGTAGGGATGTGTCACTTCTTGAGTTATGGTGGTTATTTGTTATCAATTTTAGTGCACTGTCTACCCTTGGGTTGTGGAATATGTATATTGTGTTGTCAATAGGGGAGTGGCTTTCAACGGGGGCTATCACACAAAGTGGTGCCAGGACAACTCGTATGAGAGTTAGTTTAATCAGTGGAAATTAAATAACCCATATTAGGGGAAAGGGTAGCTTAATACATTTAACTTGATAATTTAGCCTTGCTCATTGGCTCAAGGGCTTGTATTAGACTTGAGATGAGTCGAGAAGACCTAGAATGGGAAGATCGTTATTTTGTGTTCTCGAAAGATAATCGATTCCACACTGGTATGCACGTGGGGCCGGAGTTCGTGAGAGGTTACCAGGATAACCCAAGATGGGGGTCAAGACCTAGGAAGATCTCCTAAGGATAACCAATGCAAACTTTTTGATGACACTCCTCCTATGACAACAGTTAGTTTGTATTGTACAGTGGATGTACTTGATTCAGTGGTTATGGAAGCAACGTAACCTTATGTTATGTGTTTACTAGTACAGTGTTGTTTTGTATGTTGCCTGTGTCTAGAGGTAGTAGGTTTGTCTTGGTTTCCTTTTACTATCTCCTAGCACAAGGGTTGGGCCTATGGGTACCACATGGCTGGGTGGATCATGCACCTTACACTGTTGGGTTTTCTCTGCTTGTTCGTGATGGCAGGATCTTCCAGTTTAGAGAGCTCGTGTGTAGCTATGGATATGTTACTTCTCTTATGTTCATTGTATCAGTGGGACTCTATGTATTTATACTCCTCATTTGTAATTGAGGAGGATCCGTGTATTTTGTAATTGTAACATTTTGTATGATCTACCTCATCTTGGAGATGAGATTTGTAATGGTATATTGACTTAATGTAGTCTTTGGAAGAATTCATTATTGTACTTTGTATATTATACAATGGGTTAATGCTTTGATGTATGTTGTTTATCATAATTTAATTTCATATGCTATGGTTAAATTAATTTTGTAAGTTTTTTGATTCACATGTAGACGCATTGTGTGGTCTAGAGGATGTATATGTTTAGAGTAGATTAATTTACTTGTTATTGTTACCCTTTTTAAGAAGAAAAAAATTAGTTTCACTTCCATAGTGTTGCATTGTCCTCTAGGTTATGTGGTGGGGTTTTACAGAAATTTTTTTGGTCGTTCAGTATCAATAATCTGCAACTTGCAAAACATTTTATCATCAGACTTTCCTTCTCACAACCTTCCCCAAAGGGGAGTTTTGGAACAAAGTATGGAACTTCATCAAAGAGTAATTGAAAGTGGTTTTCTATCGAATCTTTCAGTTATATGTTGCTTGATAGACAGTAATGTGAAGGATGACTCAGATTATTCCAGAGAAGCTCAGCGATTGAATTGGCTAAAGGAAGTGGCTGAGAATTGAAATTATACAGGAAAGGCACATGGTTTTCTCCACTTAATGGTCTTCACTCAGCTAGTGCAATAATTATTACATTGGTTACTCAAAATTGGAAGACATTGGATGTCTTATTATCATGTAGTTCATGCATACAAAGTAAATGACTGGATCCAAATCATGTATTACATATATTCTTATTTCATAATGTAGGAACAATTATGTGTTTGTTTTTTACATGAGATGTAAAAGGAAAGAAGTGTAGAAGCATAAATAAAATGAGGAAAATATGCAAGAGTTATAGATTGCATCTATAACTAAGGTCTTGTATGAATGTAACAAGGGGTAGATAGTAATCGTTTCAATTTATATTTGTTTTGCATGCCATTTATTACATAATGATGATATTAGGTATTTTCCACTATTGATTAGTTTGGTTTTATTCACTTTAAAATATTTGCATGATAAATATGGTGTTCAATTATCCTCTTCCTCTATTTTAACTTCCATTTAACTTATGACTAACTAATACAATATGTATAATACTTATTTTGTGATTTTCATAATTTGTGTGGTTCATAAAGTATGGATTATGGATGTTGAAATCTACAATGGTCCATAATATTTCCTTGAAGGAATTCCTCATTGTAAAATGAAATTGGTGGGTTAGGGGGAGAAAGGAAGAAGATGTAACATTAAATCCAATTATAAATAATTGCAAAAAATATATATTTGATGAATACTAGGAAAAACCATAAGCTTTCCAAGTATTATGTGCATTTGAGCAAGTTGTGTTTTTATTGTTGTAGTAGTTTAAGAAAATTTAATGAAATATTACTTGCAAAATTTTGAATGTTACTTCTAGGAAATCCATTTAAATTGATCAATGGAGATGGCTTAGTGAGTACAATGGGAGGACTATGGCTATTTGAGATTTCAATAATTTATTTGTAGTTTGATGAGAATTTTCCATACCTTAATGGAATACATTCAACAAAATATTAAACACATTCAACAAAATATTAAACAATATTTTTTTTGCAATTATTTATAAGCATGAAACAACGCAAAAAATGTATTTATAATTGAAATGATTTTTTTTTTGTGAAAAATTCATAGTGTTGGGTACTATAAAGCAGACAATGCTCCTTACATTAAAATTACATTTTAGAAATTTTGAAATAATGTGTAATAAAGTTTCATTTCAAGATTATGTAAATAGTATATAATATTATAGTAGTATTATAACCTCTACTGACAATGAATAGTTGTAATTATAATTGTTGGTTTACATAAATAAAATATTGTAACTTTATTTTTTATACTTTCAATTTGTCCTTAGCTCTCTTGAGTTGCTTCCCATGTTACATTTATGTGATTTATTCTTCAATAATTAGAGGCATAGGTATCTACAAATAGTTAGACTTATTACCATTACTAAAATTTATATTTTTTATTTACATAATAGAATATTACCATTTTACATTCCTATTAGTTGTGGTCCAATAATCAACAACACATTTTTTTAAAACTATTTTAAAAGCAATATATGTAATAGTATAGTTCTATTCTACTCTCTATTATCTATCAATAATTGAACTTGCAACTATTATTTTAAAAATAAAATATTGTGATTTCATTTGTATACTTCCCCTATCCAATTAGTTCTACTAGGTTACTTTCCATGTTATATTTCAATTACTTATTTTCTAACAATCAATAATGTACATACCTACAAATAGTTGCATTTATTACCACTAATTAAAATAAAAATATATTTTTTACTCCAATAATCTTTTTTAAAGTATGGATCATGGATGTTGAAATGTCTAATGGTCCATAATATTTTCTTGAAGGGCTTCATCATTGTAAAATGCAATTGGTGGGTTAGGGGGAGAAATAAAGATGTATCATTAGATTCGATGTTTCCCACATAAGTATGACCATGGTGTACATCGTCAAGTTCATTGTTATTGCCATGTGGCTCTACATTGTTTAGGTAATATGGAAATGGACTTGTGTCAATTTTTAAATGACTATTTAAGGGTTTGATTAGTATATTTTCATTATCATTAACCCTTCCAGCTTTGATTACATTTTTGTCAATGAGGTCTTGTACCTTATGTTTAAGACATATAAAAAAAATGAATATAATGATCTTTAATGTGATGATAGTTGCAAAATATTTGATTATTATATGCTTTAAGAAGTGATTCATTTGAACTAAGTGAATAAACTTAAGGGAGTGCAAGTAAATTAACACTCAAAGTTTAAAGAAGATAGTCAATAGATTCTTGAAATTTAGTGAACTTTATAAAAGAAAATCTAGCTTAAATGAAGGATTATGAAGTGTTAGCAACTTGATGAACACTTTTTTGTCACATTGTTATGCTTAGAAAATAACTATTGATATTTAGAAGGGTGAGAAGTATCTTTGCTTGAAGATCCACTTTTGAAGGCATTTTGTGCTAACAATTTGAACTCTACAATTTTCACATATGCAATTAAAACTATAAAAAAAAAGTCAAGATATAATATTGAATTGACTTAAGTTGACCCTTTCTAAAAATACTTCCAAATCAAAATCATGTAAAAAAATTATCATTTTTTAATATAAAGATTGAGTGACATAAACATTGATGCACGTATTTAATCCATAAACACATTCAAATAAATCAACAATTATAAATCTAAACCCATATTAAATTTAGATTTATAAAAATATTAAAAAGCAAAAAAAATCACTCACAAACAACTTACAAATATTGTTAAAAAAATTATTTTATATTATTTAACACTATAAAAGCATACCAAGCGAATTAAGGCAAGAAGCAAATGCAAGCTTGGTAATAGGCCGCTTTCTTCAAAACCATAAACGGATAAAACTGTAACTAATTTTTAAAAAATCTCATACAAATCCAACATAACGGTTATTTTGAGCGCACATATCTTGCTTTTAGTTTTTCATTTGTCGAGATTCTACATTGTCTTTCTGAAGGGTGATCATTTCTTGCTTTTTCACGGAAAAAACTTGGGCCATGCCCTTCAGTACGATTTGTATGCTACTTTTAATGTGATGCTACTTCTAATGCTAAAAATGGTGGATCATTATACGCCAGTTTTAGCTGGTGGTGGTGACAGGGATAGTATTCTTCGAGAGCCAACAGTGCCCCTGCTCAAGTATTTAAGAATTTCCAAGTTTTCTGAAGGGTATGCCAATTTGTGGGGCAGCCAGCACCAAAATGTTTCACAGGATGATTACTCCGTTACAATCAGAATAGATAGATCATCCGGTAAGACATCATTAGCAATGCAATTCTTTTCTGTTTTGTATTGTTTAAGCAGCTTTTATATGATGGTCGATTGCAGGTAGCGGGTTCAAGTCAAAAGAGGCTTACATGGATGGCTTCTTCAACGCTGCTGTTAAACTCCAGGTGGAATATACTGCAGGGATCATCACTTCATTCTACGTATGTACTGTTAAACCTACACATGCAAAAGGGTTAAGTTGGACTATTTAAGGGGTTATACTACAATTCTTGTTTTTCATCAGTTTGAATGTGATGCGAGTTTTTAATGGGTGATTCGTAATGATCAGCTTTCGAACGGCCAAGTTTATGAAGGATGGCACGATGAAAGAGAGCCATACAAATTGCAGACCAATGTTTATGGCAACGGTACGGGAGACGGAAATCTCATCGGTAGAGAGCAACAATTTCATCTCTGGTTCAACCCAAGTCAGGATTTCCACAACTACAGCATTCTCTGGACGCCTTCTCAAATCTTGTAATTTTTTTTTCCTTGATAATCTCACGGCAGAGCTGACAAATCATTTACAAGCTAATATGCTAAGATTTGGGGTTTCGATTATGAAGTGATAGAGGATTGTGTAACTTTGAAACAGGGTATACGAAGGTCACAACAATCAAGAATCTTAACTCATTGCGCCTCTGCATTGAATGGTGAGTCTCACACATCTTTCTCGACCTTTTTGTTTGTGTGTCTGTTTTTTGGTTGTGTTTGGTGTCCCTCTGTTTTGTTGACTTGTGTTGGATGTCTGATATGACATTGGGCATGCCTTGTTTATTAGGCCTTCTTCTTGTTTGTATGAACTTATTTCCCGATTTAAGCAGTGTTGGCGCTTGTTTGTTAGCTAGTTCTCTATAAAATTGTACTATAGACATAAAAGTCTCTATCCATAAAATTGCTATAAGAAGATCCAAATATTACAGCAAATGTGGAAGTGTCTTTATCTATTAAATTTCAAGAAACTCCAAAAATTACAGTAAAAAAGAAAAACATCCATATGAGCCTGCCTAATTTCACTATCTGCTATTGAAAAAGAAAGGTACCATGCCCATCAGATCCTCATCCGTGCAAAACATCCACACGTTACTTCAATTTTTTTCTTATAAACAATAAGATGTATCACACGAATCTCTGGCTTACCATCCCTGTGCCCTGCGAGAAGGCTTCAAACCCAGTTCTTTCATAGCGCTCTCTGGAGTACAAATGAATGGTTCCGCAATTAAAAGCTATAAAAATATTTAATAAGGAAATATAGTTGCAAAGAATAAATCTTGTTCCCTCATGATAAAAAAATTTGCAGAGTAAAATCTAAAAACAGAGTGCATAGCATATTAAACGAAAAACCAGAAAAACAGAGTGCATAGTATATTAAACAAGTGAATCGTGCTTGAATTTGACCAGCGTTCTGGATTCGAGATTCAGGTGGACACTTGCATCTACTATCCTGTGTTTTGTGTACCAATTAAAAATCTAAAATATCAAATTCACATTATAATATACTGTCATGAACTTAGATTCAAAGAGAGGAGGGTCCTCACCAGACAAGTAAATGTCTGTCCATCCTAGGTAATGTCTGTCATAGAGGCTATTTCAACCAATCCTGCCAAATAATAGTTCTAATCACCATTTCCACATTCACTCTTCTAGCCAAAGGAATCACTCTTCTCCCACAAGTAAACGGGTGGAGAATTGTGCCACAAAGAAGCCATACTTTCCAAGATCACCACCACCATAAAACACACCC
The DNA here is from genome assembly GCA_007258455.2 of Sequoia sempervirens. Lineage (NCBI taxonomy): Eukaryota > Viridiplantae > Streptophyta > Pinopsida > Cupressales > Cupressaceae > Sequoia > Sequoia sempervirens. Next base: position 5,683 of record VDFB02288754.1, on the reverse strand, counting down.
TCAACATATTAATAGTAGTTTCAGTGGAGTTTAAATAAATTCGATCAAACACCAACATAGGAAGAAATGAAAGCTTAAAATCCATCAGTATAGAGGCACAAAAAAATGGATGCACCAAAATATGGAGTACCATAAACATACGATCAGAGAAAATGAGAGAAACAGGTGTATCCTATTGTACCCAAATCCTACGTAACAATCAAAATAAAGTTAGAGAAAAATAAGGTTGGGAACAACTGTGATCCAAATCACAAGGTTGCACATATCCAACATGGCTGAGGAAGGATAGATTAGACACGGGAATGGCAAGTGTCAAGCAAGCAAGAGGGATACAGAGCAATAGATATTGAATCAATTACAATAATCATGAATTAGCACCAACGATCATTTCACCTTCAAGAATCCTTACAAGTGTAGAAGTAACATTGCCATATTGGTCTTGCACCGTCCAGATCCAGCAATTGACAGTAAACAGACAACCTTTTCATACAATGGGCAAGCAGAGGCATATACGTTTGATTTTAAGGAACTTCTCTCCTTTCCTCCTGTGAAAGCAAGGAGGATTTATCTCTGGCCCCTACATTAACAGTTTAAAAACAACCATTCTCACTACTTGTATATAATTTTCTGTACATACTTCATTTTTATTATTTTGGTTTTTTTTTCATGAAGACATTGTGATTGATTTCCTCAAGTTTTCTACCACTGGATGGAGAGCTTCTATCAAGCTGAGCAAAACTTGCAGTTTCTATGGGAGATAATGGCCTGCTTGAGCTAAGAGATGCTTCTGTAATAGGACAGCTCTGATGTAAATTGTCTATTTCATTGCATTTCATATCAACCTATAAAAAGAGATCGATACACATGGAAGCCACTATTGTCACATCAAGGGTTTCTAAAATATTAAAAAAATTACAACTTCATTTCTACCTCACATCCATCCAATGACAATTCAGTGAACCTAGCACAATGTCAAAATTATGGCATTCAGGCTATTGCTTTTTCTGAAATGCTGTGCATTGAGCTTTATATTATTAAGCTTGGGCCTCTGTGCTGTCACTATTTTCTATCATGCCAGAATCATCCTCAAACCACTATGAGCTTTATATTGCTCTAAATAAATTATGGAATCATGGATCGATGTGCTCTCACTATTTTCTATCATGCCAGAATCATCCTCAAACCGTGCAACTGTTTCCAGCAGTTCTGACTGAAGAGATGGACGATTCTCCCTCAAATATTTGAATCCTTCTAACTGCACAACCTCTAATTGTACAGACATTGTCTATGGATATGCTTTGAAAGATTATTTCCTCACACAAACTCTTTAGTCTATCTAGCATAAACTGATCTGCTGTTGCAAGGAAACATTCAGCCATTGACCAAGACATTGAAGGGCAAGGAGGTGAAGCAGTCACTGGCGATGATCATACGTGTTCATCCATATCTGGAAGGGTGTCTCCGTAGATAAAATGTAACATAGCCTGCATTACATTCAATAGAACAACACAATTAATAAAATCAGTCTAGTGAATATAGATACAATCTCTTTCAAACTAATGTAAATGGAAGAAATGGTTTCATGATCATTGGCAAAACAAAGCTTACCTTGAACACTTTTGGCTGCATGTCTCCAATGAAATTTTCTTTATTATCCTGCTCCTGTGAGGACCCAAAAAATTGGGATTTGAAAACAGGGGAACGAACTGCGAGCACCAATCTGTAAGCATAAGATCTCTCCCCTGCTACATTAAATATGATGTCTGCAGTTTCCTCAGCTTCCCAAATTGTTGACTCAGGTTTGTTTCAGGGATGGCAACATGGTGTGAGTTAGGGCTTTCAGTCACAGATACCACAACTCCAACCGTACAACAAATTTTCAAAGGATCATCCTTTACAAAATCAGATGTGTCCAACAGAGATCACCTCAAGAAACGTTTGTAACCCCTAGAGATCCCAAGATTGTGAAATGCACAAAAAAGTAAAAACAAGCGAGAAAAGGAGCTAAACAGATTACGGTGAGCTCCCTTGTTATATGGGGCACCAATTCTCCAAATCATATATATCTGCTACCATGTATTACCAATAGTTTGAGTTTTTTTGTTTTTTGTTTTTGTTTTGTTATTGTTATATGCGGGCAATTCTTCTCAAATCATAATATCTGCTACCATGTATTACCAATAGTGTTGTATATAGCAACAACATGAGATTTGAATATAAGAGAGTCAATACCACTAGAGCAAATATTTTGTACAAGTTAGGATGCATAAGATGTGCATTGATCAACAGAATATGGAATACCCATCAGCCATGTAAGAAGAATTTGCTCTATGCATGTGAAACACAATAAGAATAATGAGGGAATTGATGTCCTTGCAAGTATCTATGTGAAAGTTAGCATACATAACAGGTCTAAATAAGTTCCCATCAAGAACTGCAAATACTAACCAATGATTGCCGCAGTAGTAACAAAGACTTTACCCATGCCACAGTATTTGATATCTTACATATATTTCAAAAATGTCAGATTTGAGAAAGTTATAGACCAGCCTTGTTTATGTTTCTGCCAAGACAACATTACAAATAATTAAAATAGAGCATGTCATTTTATATTAGAGGAGAATTCTCAAAACACTTTGTATTTTCATTGTATATGTTAATTTTGATTTAAAGATGGATAGAAAGCTATGTAAATCTTTAAGAATAATATAACAGATCTTTTATTTCATTCTCTTAATATTTATTTTCAATTTTATATTAATGTTTTACATATAAATAATAAATACTTATTATTTTTCTTATTATGTTATTTATACTCAACTTTATATTAATGTTTTGCATGAAATCATATGTTAAAATGATTTCATTTATTTGTAAAATAAAATAAAAAAGAAAGAATAAAATAAAAACTTTAAAACAAAATAATGCAGGGGAGAAGCAAAGGATTGACATGAAGATGAGAAGAATGTGATTGAGCACTTACAAACAAAATCAAAATATTAACAGGTATGCAATTTATTTCTTCACCAATTTTATATCTTTATGTGGTAGGTGTCATTAATGTGCAATTTATACTCAACTTTATATTAATGTTTTGCATGAAATCATATGTTAAAATGTTTTCATTTATTTTTAAAATAAAATAAAAACTTTAAAACAAAATAATGCAAAATCAATAATAATTTTCCTTTTAATAAATAGAGGAGACAAGCAAAGGATTGACATGAAGATGAGAAGAATGTGATTGAGCACTTACAAACAAAATTAAAATATTAACAGGTATGCAATTTATTTCTTCACCAATTTTATATCTTTATGTGGTAGGTGTCATTACATTACAATGTTCCTCCACCATGTTTGAATGGTGTCCAGAATTAATGACTATATATTGTGCATTTGTAATCAATTTTTGAGTGTGTTCTCACTTTATCCTTACTCTTATCTCTCCATTTCTTTGCATGGCTATATGTCTTGAAATTTATTTATCTTTATATTTATCATTTACATCAATGTAATCAAATACTATCCATTCATAGAGTGATGTTTTATTGATTGAAAAAGAAAATTTATTCACTACAATTTTAGAAGACATATGTTGTGACACTTACTATTGTATATGAGATGGTATTCTAAAACAATCTCTTTTCATTAAGCTTATGCACTGATTAATCTATTGCTAAGACTACACTTTAGAAATTAAAGAAGACATAGGTCTTAGGAGACAAAATCAATACAAAATATTTGATGTTATATAATGTTTTTTTCTTTAATGTTTGTCACATAGGATTTCCGTCTTAGCTATTATAAAGTCCTTCCTATTTCTATCAAGCACATAAATCATTTGTTGGTGTGAAAACATGTGATAGTTAAATTTTTTATTGTTTGATTCCCTATTGGATTTCTCATTTGTGTGTAAACCAATTTTTGGCCTAGCACTTGGCTCAAAATGAGTATTGTTGCTTGGCTTGATAGATTCACCTGGACCCTAATAATTGGAAAGAAAATTGAATGTTGATTTTAAAATTGACCACAATGATTTTTGTATAAAATAAATAAATACCCAAAATTACGATATTAGAAGTCGCTCATGAGACATTAGAAATCGATTCAATTTTATGCCACCTAATTTTTTGTTGGATGATAATTTCATTGATTTTTACAAATGAAAAAATGGAATGTTCACGAGAAAAATGGCCAATACAAAATAGATAGCAACTATTTAGAAGGAAGGAAAATCAAAGTAATAGTTGAACATTAGAAAATAAGGATTTTATTTAAGTGCACAGTTTTCAAGACACAAAAAGAACATAATTATCTACTAAAGATGGGTTAAAAAATCTTTAACATCTATCCCACAATCTTTGTTGCCCATTTGACTACATAGTTTAAGCATTTTGTTTTCTTTTTTAAATGGTACAAGAAAATCATACAAAATGTTATCGATATGTTTATAATAATCATGTTCCACTTGAAGATAGGAAAGATGAATAAGAAGGTAAATAGATGAGAATGAATAAGAAATAAACACAAGAATGTTATACCTTCATAGCTCCTTCCTCTTCATGGATTGAGCTCACAAGATGTACCCTTGCCTTGTAGATTTGCTCCAATGATTGAAGGGATGTGGTTGCTCACAATTTTAGCATGATGATGGTAGGATGAAGATGTATTTGGATATTTGAGCAGCATAAGGATGGGATGAATGTATGTTTAAAGAATGAAAGCCAAGGCCTCATTATATAGAAATTTGGTGAGAGGGATCAAGGGCTAGGATTGGTTGGTTAATGGAGGGTTGAAATTGAAAAAAGGATGTGGTTTGGATCAAGGAATGAAGATTTATTAGCCACGTGACAAGTGTCACAAAATGGATAGGGGTGAAATGGGGAGGTGTGATCACACATGTGTGAGTACACATTGGGAAGAGAGGCATTAAATTTGTATAAAAGATAGGGTGGTTCATAGGGTGGCTTGTGTAAGAGGTTAGTGGGGGTAGGTGAGATGTAGGAATTTAAAATTAGAAAATAATGATAATCAGGATTAGGATGAGGGTTAGATCAACTAATCAAGGATTAATTGATTTAATGAGAATGGGTTGAGTTAATAAACCAAGGGTCTATTAACTTGGGTGGAGTTAAAAGTTGGAGAATGGGATAATGATGTTTAGGATGGGGATAAAGTTAATTAATCAAAGATTAATTAACTTAAGCAAGGTTAGGGGATTTAGAGGAAAGTGGGAAAAGGTTATCTTTAATTAAAGGTGGTGGATAAAGGATAATGGAGAAATCAATTAAATAAATAGTGAATAGTTATTTAATTAATTATTAGGATAAGGGAAGTGGGTTAAATTAAATAAATAACAAGCATTTATTTAATTAAATATTATTTTGGGTGACTACATTTTGCCCCTCTTTGAGATGATGTTGCAACTAAGAGAAGTAACATCATCTCAAAGAAGAATAAAACATAGTGGCTAGGAAAGGGATAAAGACTAGTGGCATGATGCCCCATTCACTAGGAAGGATGACAAAGGATGACGAAGAGGTAGTATGCCCCCTTGAGAGGACATGTGGGTTCAAAGAACATGGGTGTGCTCTCAAAATAGATGGGAAGAATAAAGGATGAAGGATAAAAAGATGAAAGGGTGAGCTACATAAGGATGGATGAGAGATGCTAAGGATGATGA